>PVLA01012673.1:0-42486 GCA_004027455.1 Hydrochoerus hydrochaeris | reverse complement strand
AAAATAACAGGATAATGGTATGGTAATCATCCTTAATTTCCTATTAATTTAATCTAAAGCTCTGTATAACCTACACTGTTTTACCATGACTGATTATAATTGAATCTGGTTTGTTAGATCACTGTTTTGTATTGATAGATTTTATTCAAAGCTGTTATGATTGATAGTATCAAGTCTGAGAGTATAGGCAACTGCACTTAAGATGACATGATTCACTAGAAAATCCACTATGGTTTGATTATTACCTGCCTTTGAAGTTTTACGCTGTCTACAATGTTTTATTTTTACTAATATTGTTATGTACTGCTATATTCAATTATATTGCTATATTCAGTTATGCCTGATGATATAGACAATTCTACTGAAGATAACAAACAACACAGTAATCATTGTAGATCACCTTGTACTGTGGCTTTATATGACTTTTTGTTTTCATGTTTTTATAGGAATTTGTTTTGTTTTGTCTTGATGGGCTTTGTTTTTCACTCTAATACAGAAAGGATAGAAATACATGTAGAGACTCATGCATGCATAGCTGTTTACAGTCTCACTATTTGAATGTCTACTTTGTAGGCTTTAATTTTGTAACTTGAACAACTATTTCTAAGAGGACAATATGTAATTTATCAACTAGTGATTTCTTATAATTTATCTTTTTTTTTGAAATTCTGTATTATCTCTACCCTTTACATGTTTTTTTTTCTGTTTAAATAAAAGAAAAAAAAGCAAAAGGAGGAAAAGCAAGTGCTCTAAAGGATATAACTGCATGTATATTCACGGGTATAGGATTGATAATTATGTTGCTAAGTTTTTGTTGGATCAGAGAACTGAGCTGATTGCAGCCTCACTGTTTGAATGTCCACTTTGTATATTTTGATTTTGTAACTTGAACAACTACATCCAGGAAGACAATTTGTAATGTATCAACTAGTGATTTCTTCCTGTTCTTTTTCTTTGAAATTCTGTATTGTTTCTACCCTTTTTTTCTGTCTTGCTTTATTTTTCCCCTCTCTTTAAATAAAATTTAAAACAAATCTTTAAAAATAGCTATACTTTATGAACTAGTAATTAAATTTTCAAGAATGTATTCTAGAGAAATAATTGTTGATATAATTAAAAATTTAATGATAAGGATGTTAAAGGGCTGCTGATTGTTTTGCCTAAATTATTTATAGCCAGTAGTAAGAAGTGATTAAATAAATTATATCACACAATGAAATAGTATGCAGCCATCAAAAATTATTGAATAATAGTAAGCTAACCCTTTTTTAGTACTTATTATATGCCAACAAGACTTTTAATGACTTGATTTGTAAAGGTAAATCCCACCCTTCTCAAAAAACAATGAGGTAAAGTGATTTTTACTTCTGTTCCATAGCTGTTGAATCTGGATGAGGAGGTTTGGTCTCTTGCTGTTAAGTGAACCAGCATTTGAAGCAGGCAGACTCCTGACTCCCAGCCCTAATCATTCTAGCCTAGGAGGTTTGCGTAACAAAGTCAGAGGTGTATACAATGCAAGGAGTGAAAAATACAGTATACGGGACTCTGTTTTGGTAGAAGCATGTGTGTATGTGACATCACAGAAAGAAACTGGAGAGGAACATGATGGGACTCTGGGCCCTGTTTATGTAGGTTATGCGTCCTTGGAGTTAATCGGCCAACTGTGGGTCCCCCCTCTCCCTCTATCTACTCTATTCATGCAAATAGTTTGTTTTGTTTTTCTAATAGGAGATTGAAGCCAGGGGCTTTTGCATGCTACATAAATGCTGTGCCTTCCACTGAGATAGACTCTGCATTAATTTTTTTTTTTTAATTTTGAGATTAGTAAGGTCTTGTTAGTTTGCCCAGGCTGACCTCCAACTTGCAGTCCTCCTGCCTCAGATTAGCTGGAATTATAACTATGTACCACCTCACCCATTTCTCAAGGTTGAATCTTAGTCAAATCTGTAAATTCTCCTCTATCCTGGCCGGGCGTGGTGGCTCACGCCTGTCATCCCAGCACTCGGGAGGCTGAGGCAGGAGGATCGTTGTGGGTTCGAGACCAGCCTGGGCTACAAAGTGAGCTCAAGGCCACCCTGAACTGCATAGTGAGACCCTGCCTCAAAAAGACAAAAAGAAAAAAAAAAAAGATTGAAACTGCCTCCTCTATCCTGTAGGATAAAATAATCACAGTTTCTGGGACCTCATAAATACCACTGAAGGAATAGAGTATACAAATACATAAAGGTCAAAAGAATTTAAGACAAAGCCAGGTACAACAAATGCCAACAAATATCTAACTTAGCGGAATGGCATCTGATTAGGGAAGTCAAGACATGTGCGTGAAGGTGTGGGGTGGCGTTCGAGCCCCACTGGGCCAAGGGTCCTACTTCTGCAACTTCCTAAACTGGAGCTGAAGTTGAGTCCTAGCATCATTGGATTCGGACTGAGGAGGCTGGGCACTGAGAAACAAGTAAGTGAGGAATGGAACCAAGAATTCTGGGGAGCAAATTGTGAAGTAGAGAGGGAAGGACAGCGGGTTTTTTTTCCTCCCCAATAAGCCATATATACTATTTAGCTTTTTAAAAAACTATGTGCAATCAATTTTTAAATGAAATATTGAAGGGACATCTTTGCTATTTAAATTTAGGAAAATCAAAAGCAGATTGGTGACAGGTACCCCTTGGTAATTTGATACATGCACGTGTATGTTTAACCCGCCCTGGTCACAACAGCCAGAAGGCAGAAGCCCAAATGTACATCAGTGAAGTGAATGAACCAGTGAGCCAACTGTGGTACATCCATCAGATGCTATCAGTATTCAGTCATGAGAAGGACTGAAGTACTCATATAGGCTACGTGGTGGGTGAATCTTGATGTATGAAATGAAGGAAACCACCCGCTATCTTGATCTGATCATTTCATATTGTCTACATGTGTTGAAAGATCATGCTTATCCCATATAATATGTACCATTCAAATAAAAATAAATTTAAAAGAAATGAAAGAAGCCAGACATAAAAGGTCATGGAAAGTATGATTCCACTCATGTGAAATACAGTTAGACCCATGGAGACAGAATGCACATTGCTGGTCACTCAGGGCTGAGGGGAGTGGGCAATGCAGAGTGAGAGATGGAAATGGGATCTCCTTTGGGGATAATGAAAAAAATTTCAAACTAGATAGAAGTGGTAGTTGTACCGAGAGCTATGAGAGTGCTCGCTTTAAAATGGTTATTGTTATGTCATGTGAAGTTTGCTTCAGTTAAAGACAGCAGCACTCAGGTTGAGAGAGGTGTGGGAGGTGACAGGAATTAGGAGCAGGCGGTACTGCACACGGTGCATTTTCAAGGATTTCCTGGGTGGCAGAGCTGCCTGAGGGATGTTAAGGGTGTTGCACTGGGAAGCGCAAAAGAGGTAACCAGGCCGGACTTGCGCCGTTGTGGGAACCTCAGTGGTGAAGTCCTGTGTATTTAATGAGTCTCAGCCACAGAGCGAGACCTGCAGACCCAGAAGGGATCACTCCATGCGGTGGCTTTCCCAATTTCATTAGAAACAGATGAGAATAAAGATCATTAAGGAAATATTCTTTGGAAATTAATCTCTCTCTCTCTCTCTGTCTCTTTTCCCCTCTTCCCTTCCTGTCCTCTTCCCCTCTCTCCTCCCTCTCTCCCTCCCTTTCTCTCTCTCTTGTTCTCTTTCCAGTACCAGGGATTAAACTCAGGACCTTTGCACTGAGCTATGTGCCCAGCCATTTTTCATTTTTTATTTTGAGATGAGGTCTAGCTATGTTGCTAAGTTGTTCAGGCTGGGCTAAAACCTACAATTTTCCTACTTTGGTCTGCAGAGCACTGGGATAAAAGTGTCTTTACATCTACTTCACTTAAGTTAAATGTAGAGTTTCCCAGATGCTCGCATCGTCACAAGGCCCTACTGGACCGAGAAAGAGCTCAGTGCTTCCTTTTCTTACTTGCTGAAACCCACAATCCATAACCACATTTTCTGTGGGCTGAAGTGTCTGCCCCCACAGACAAAAATTCATGTCCAAGTCCTAAGTTCTGGGGCTTGAGAATGTGGCTGTATTTGGAGGTAGGATGTTTACAGCATAGTCAAGTTCAAAATGAGCCCTTAGGGTAGGACCTAATGCAGCATGACTGGTGTCCTTGGAGAGGGAGAGACTTGGGTATAGAGGTATATATGTAAAGGGAAGCTGGTGTAAAGAGACAGATGCCAGGCATGGTGGCACATGCTTAGAATTCCAGCTACTCTGGAGGCTGAGGCAGAAGGATCACAAGTTTGAGGCCATCTTGGGGCAACTTAGTTCCCCCCAAATATTTCCAAATAAATAATAAGGGCTGGGAATGTAGCTCAGCAGTAGAGCACCTGCCTGGTGTACAGGAGGCACTGAGTTCAATCTCTGGTACTGGGAAAGGTGGGGCAAGACTGGGGTCAGGGAAAGAAGATGGCTATCTAAAAATCCAAGAACGCTTCCAACAGAACCAATTTTACTGACACTTGACTTTGGCCTTTTGCCCTCTAGAACTGTGAGAAAATACATTGCTATTGTTTGGACCACTGAGTCTGGGGTACTCTGTTATGGCAGCCCTAGAAAATGAATGCTGCTCAGTGTAACACTATGCATATTAACTTCAACGTCCAAACTGCCTGCCTTCTTTGCCCATCTTGCATTGGCTGGTCATATGACACAATCTCATGCTCCCCTTACATCATAAATTTCCATAGGACAGAGAATAGATAATTATTTTTGCTACAGCTCTGGACAAAAACATCTATGATTATGGTGTTTTCATAATACTGCAAAGAGGATGCTGAATATCAGTGCTTTACCATAAATTACCACATGCTTGAGGAAAAGGCATAAAGAAAGAGTGGATAGTGGCACCCAGCTCTCTCTCTCTCTCCACACACACACACACACACACACAGAGCCAAAGAAGCCAGAGGGAAGGCTGGCCTTGTGGTCATTCACCATGTTTTGTTCCTGTTTCCATAAATGTGAATTCTTTCCAGCAGTGTTATCTCTGGGGGACTGTAATGTGGCTATTTTAATGCAAAATTAATTGTCAAGTAGAAGACTCGCCCTCCAGCTAGTCATTTCCATCTTGTCATCAATGCCCACACCTAGTTAGCAAAATTCAGATCATTCTAAATGGTTTCATTGTTTCAAACACAACACATGATGCTTTGTAGGCAGCTGGTAGTCTCTATCACTTGCTCTTACTTGCTAATTTCCACAAGATTAAAACCCGTTCTAGAATTTGTCTTCTCTCTCCATCATCACTGCCATCGTCATGATCATAGTAAGATCTCACTTGTGTACCTTGGACACCTGCTTCAATTTTCAGCTGAATTCTGGGCACAAGTAGCATTAAAACTCTATCTTTAATATTATATTAAGAATCCCTGTGGGTTATACCTATGATTTCTCATGAAATCTCCTGTGTACTAATATTCTAAGTGGCATGTTGGTATGTAAATTAAATTCTTGTGAGGTAGGAATCTGTAGAAATAACATCCCAAGAGATTAATTTTTCCTCTATCAGGATGAGCTCTACAAATGCCAAACAGTGAAGCAGCTATTGCTGTCCTGTAAACCCATGGCTCTGGCATGACCCTCCAGAGAAGGTGCAGAGACAGCCCATCAGAAAAATATCTTCGTTTGTAGGGTGTAATGAGTGTACTACTTTCCCAGAACTGCCATAACAAAGCCTAACTGATGGTTTAAAACAACAGAAATTTATTTTTTTTATCATTCTAGAGGCCCAAATCCCAAAGTCAAGATGTCAGCAGGACATCTCCTTTGATACCTATTGGAAAATTCTTTCTTGCCTCACTCTAACTTCCAATCAGTGGCCAGAAACCCTCAGCATTCCTTAGCTTGCAGGTGCACAACTCCAGCCTCAACTTTGGTCTCCTCTGGTGTTTCCTTGTGTCTCTGAGACTGCACATAATTGTTGTCTTATAAAGGACATCATTTGCTTTGGATTCAGGGCCCTTCCTAGTGCAGAATGACTTCATCTGAATAATACCCTCGATTACCCTACTTCTAAATATAGTCAAATTAGAAGTGTGTTATTCAGCTTTCTGTTGCTATGACAAAATATTTGAGGATAGCAAAGCAGGAAATGTTCATTGTAGCTCATGGGTTCAGAGGGTTTAGTCCATAGTCAGATAGATCCATTGCTTAGCCCTGTAGCAAGGCTGAAACCATTTGGCAGAAGGCCGTGGTGAGGCAACGATGCTCACTCATGGAAGCTTGGAAGGCAGAGGGAATAAGAATTTGAGAGAAGGGGCTGGCACATGATAAAGGTTCCAAGATCATGTCTTCATGACACACTCTTTTCAACCAGGCCCACCTCCTAGGTCTTTATTGCCTTGCACTGTCTTAGTTACTTTCTCATAGCTGAGACACAATACTTGACACCCACAGCTCTAAGGAGGAAAGATTTATTTCAGTTCACAGTTTGTAAAGGCATCAGTCTATAGTCAGCTGGCTCCAAGACAGGGTGGCAGAGCAGAGGAAAAATAACTCCTGACATGGCAGCAGGAAGTAGGGAGAGATCAAGAAGGAGAGAGGATGATGTACCTTAGCCAGCTGCACCCCCAGTGACCCACATCCTCTGACCAGGCTTCACCTCCCAACAGCATATACAGCTATAAACTCATCAATGAAGTAATCCATTGATGAGTATACACCTCATGATCTAATTATGTCCCCAAAGCCTCACCTATGAGCACATGAGGCTTTGAGGGTACATCTAGATATAAACCATATGCCCACTAATACAATCAAAGTATGAAAAAACAGTGGATTAATCCACTGATGAAGTTAAAGCCTCGTGATACAATCATCTTTCAAAACTCGGTTGGTAAGTGTTATGGATTAAAAACTGGTGGTCAACTTAATGCCAGCTGAATTAGATCAGCATGGTGCTGAGTGTAGATGTTTCACCTGAGGAAAGTTGCCAGCATAAATAGAGTCATGGAGAAGAAGAGCTAGGTGTTGTGGGTTTCTCTAAGTGTTGCTGTTTGAGCCGTTGGTTCCCCTGGAGGAGCCTCTTGTGACCAGCTTCCCTAGTGTGAGTTTGACCATTGTCATTGGAGGAGCTCGGGAGCTTGTTGGTGAGCATGTCTGTGGTTCACTTTGGCGGAGCCCTGGTCCTTACATCGAGAATTGCTTCCAGGCTCCAGAGAAGACGTGTGCTGTTTAATCTCCAGGAGAAACTGATCACGCTAGTTTTCTGGCATGTACTCAACTGTTTCTTATCGTTGCAGGAGCTTGGAACCTCCATGTCACTGAGGATGGCTGTGGTGCTTTTCAAGACAGCCCTGGTCTTTGTTGTGAGTGTGACTTCTTGGCTCCAGCATAGAATCCTCAACCTACCAGTACAGCACCTTCACCCTGCTGGCATAGACTTTCTAGCTTCTACTGCTGACCTGTGGGTCTTCCCAGTGCAGGTCCATAAAACAGACTGGCGTGAGTCCTTGTTATGGGCTCTAGACCTCCAGTGGGACTCGTGGGAGGCATTGTCATGGGCTCTAGGTCTTTATCTGGTCTCATGCAGGACATTGCTGTGGGATCCAGGCCCTTGGCTGAATATTCTGTGTCTTTAGTGTTGTGGACAGATTTCCTGCACTTTCTGTGTTTAACTCTGGGTGACCATCATAAAATAATGTTATAAACTCCATGTTCTGATTCTAATTGCTCTCCTCACAGCCCCTGACTACAACAGTTGGCAACCAGACCTCTAGCAAGCATGTTAGTGACATTTGTCAGATCCAAACCATACCACTGAGTTACTCAGCAGTTAAGATTTCAACACAGCTTATCGTTGGAAGGGGAAACACATTCTATCCACAGCAAAGCATTGAGGCTAATTTTGTGCATCTCAGTTTTAAAGGCAACTCATAAGGCAGCATTTTTGCTTGTTGAATGGAGATAAAATCTTATTTACAGGAAAGTGTGTAAAACAGGCACAATTTAAAGAAACAAGAAGGAAATATCTATAGAATTTTCACTTTTTAGAAAAAGAACTTTGCTAGTACCAGAGAAACCCCTTTTCTAGTATTAGAGAAACTACCTCCAATAGGTAGTAATAACAAGTATTCTGGCTCTTGTGATAATTTCCTAATAAGAATTTCCTTGTTTAATCTTGGAATTAACAAAATAATATGTATTGTTTTCTGCAATATTTTTTTCACCATATTTACAGAATTCCTCCTGTTGCCAGGCGGCTACAGCTCAACTCATTTCACTCTCGCTGATGGAAACACCATGATCCGCCCCTTGCTGATGGAGATCAGGTCTGCGTTGTTTGGGGCTTTACATATGACATGAAATATCCTGGTAGACACATTGTAGTGCATGCATGAACAAGGTTCTCTAGAGCCTGGCCCAAGAGAGAAAACTGCAAACACTGGTTATACCAGTTTGTACTCCTCTGGCAGTAGATGAGGGTTTCCTTTGCTTCACATTCAAATACTTGGTGCTTTTACGTCTGATTCCAACACAAGGATCGTAACTTAATGAGTTTTAAGTATCTAGTTCCCTGATTACCACTGAGGTTGTACATCTCTTTCAAGTGTTTATTGGTCACTTGGATTTCCCTTTTCTAAGGTGAGTATTCATTTGTGTTGCCCACTTCTTAGTGGAAATTTGGAAGTGTGCATATTCCGACTCCTCTTCCCTTGTTAAATATGTGATTCAAATATCTTCCCTCACCCTAGTAGCTTGCTCTTTTAATTTTGCACTTTTAAAGGCTTGTTTGCTTGTTTTAGACAGGGTCTTGCTATGTATTCCAGGCTAGCCTTCGACTCGCCATGCAGTCCAGGCTGGGCTAAAACCAGTGGTAATTCTCTTGCCTCAGCCTCCCAAGTACTGAGATTACAGGCAGCACCACACCCAGCTTCTTTATGGCATTTCTTCAGCATTTTCTCACTTGAGGTATTTTTGGGGCTAGTGGGGTAGGGATATAGAAGATGAAGACATTGTTCAGCATTTATTTATTTTACAAATTGGGGATCCACATAGGTTTCCAGCTGAGGAAACTTTTTTTTTTTTTTTTAAAGCTCAAAGACTACTGCCATAAAGGTTCTGAAGATTCCTGCCAAAGTTCTCTTTTCTGACAGCTGGCAGCATGGGCACCTAACAAAATGCTCAGGTTGTCTGCTTAAGGTGGGCTCGGTTCAGAGGACACATGGGAACACGCACTGCATGGTAGCCAGGCAGTGACGGATCTGCGCTGTGCCCAAGAGGGGTTGCGGGGCAGTTCTTGCAGGCTGTGACTGGAACACCAATGCATGGCCATGCTGCTTTCCAGCAGCCACTGCCAGTTTCTCACACTCAGTTCATTTAGCTTTCTCATTAGTACTGTGTAAGGGATAAGGATATTTTAAAAAATTGAACCAAGTTTAGAAGGGTGTGTGTGTATGTGCTGGGAATTGAACCCAGAGCCTTGCACACATGGGGAAAATGCTCTACCACAAAACCACATCCCTATCACTAGTTTTTTCTGAGACAGGGTCTCATTATGTCATTTAGGTTAGCCTTGAACTGTGTAGCCTAGGTTGGCCTTGAACTTGCAGTAATCCTCCTGCCTCAACCTCCTGAGTGCAGACATTACAGGTGTGTGCCAACATGCACGGCTTCTTAGTTTTTGAGTTAGGCAAATTGTATGTTTACATGTATATATCTGTATAGCTGTATCTGTATCTCTGTATACCTATCATTTATATCTGTCATCTGTGTCTACACTATGATGCAAAGTCCAGAGTAGCAAGACGCTGAACTGTTTCATTATTGTGTGTAAACATTTTCATTTTGCTTATACCTAAATAAGTCATCCACTTCCTTAAAAAGTTTAATAAAACTACATTTTTGGTTTCTTTGAGAATGTGGGAACTGGTTCCTATGGACACCTAACTTGGTTGTGAGGTGTATTGGGGGTTTGCAGCTCATATTTTCAAGAGCTATTGAGATACAATCAAGCATCAACCATTTTTCCCTTCCAACTGTCTCTCATCACAGGTTTCTGTTTCGCTTTCACGGATCCTGCTGCCACCAGCCACGTGACCCTGATTACCCTCGCCTCCCACCCTCCCCCACTTTCCCACGGACAGGGCATCGTCCTCTTTGCTTTCTGGAGTACCAGGGTTTGAACCCGGGCCGCCAGTGTGCTATGGATGTGCTCCACGGAGCTCACTCAGAGGGGCCCAGGCGATTCTTTCATAATACTGTTTGGGTCATCCTGATCTGTCTGGATGAGGAATTGCTGGGGGAATCAGATTAAGTCAGAAAGGTTGATTCCAATACATTTTAGAAGATGTTTATTCACACTAAACAAATAATTAAATTCAACACAAAAGCCTACTATGTGTAAAGTATGATGGTAGGTGCCGAGGGTTAGACAGATGGACTTTTCCATTTAAAGAATTCTTTAGTGCTCACACATGACCATTGTCACGTGCTAAGTGCTATTAGGGCTTTTTTCTTTAAAGGCAGCATGGGAGCACAGATGAGGAATCTCTCACTGAACAGGCTCTAAATATTAAGTTTATACTACTCCACATACACATATAGTTGTTCAGTTCTTTTTTTTCCTTCAGGAAACATTTTATTTTATTGATCAAATCAAAATTACCCCAGGAATGCAAAAGCACCAGATGTATTCTTGGCAGGTGGTGGGTGATGTTCTTTCCTATACAATATTTGATCAGTAAGAATCTGCAGTAGGCAGACTAACAGCCCCTAAAGATCGCTGTGTCCCAGGCCTATTAATCTGTTGTTACATAACAAAGGGAATGAAGGCAGCAGATGGAATTAGATCTGAGATTACCCTAGATCATGGGGCTGAACCCACAGGACTGACAAAGTGCCCTAAGTGAAGGAGAGAGGCAGAGGACAGTGTCAGAGTAATGGATGCCCATGGTGGTTTGGAGATGGACAAAGGTAGTACCCATGCACACATGCGCGCGCGCGCACACACACACACACACACACAGTGCAGACTGCTCTGAAAAGCTGGAAGGGGCAAGAAAAAGAATTACCCCTTGCAACTCAGAAATAAACACACTATCAGCAGTACCTTGATTTTAGCTTAGTCAAATTTAATCTCCAGAGCTGGAATAGAGAAAATATATTTTAAGTCTCATTTTCTGCTAATTTATAACAGCATCTAGAGAAAACTGATATTGTATAAAAAATCTAGAAGATTTTCTATATTAATATACTCGACATAGGATAGTGCTAACAATTCCTTAGTAAGTACCTATGTTTTAGCAACCATGATGTTATTGGTTTATAAGCTTCATTAAGGGAGGAACTTGGGTTCCAGTGCTTTGGAAAAGAATTTGGGAAAGAACAGTTGCTTCTGAGAGTGTGTTCTTTTTACAACGGAAGTATCTGAAGACAGGTACAATTTCCAGGCAACAGACTGGCATTAGTAGAAGAAAAATAAAGCCACTTCAATTTTACTCTTTCATGAATTTTTTAGCCTATTATTTGAATATTAAGATTACAGAAAACTTCAAAAGCACTGGTTTTTCATATAACTGTCATCTATTCTTCAGTGTTAGCCTCTTCCATAACCAAAGACCAATCAACGAAGTTAGGAAACAAAAGTGATTAAAATTTCCTAAATTTACAGATGTACTCATAATTTACCATTTTCCTATGAATGGCATCCTTTTCTCCTTTCTCCCCTTTTCTTTCTTTCTCTTTTCTTTCTCTAATCTTTCCCTTTATTTTTCTTTCCTTTCCTTTCCCTTCCTTCCTTCTCTTGCCCTTTCTTTCTCTCCAGGATCCAAACCAGCACTCCACACCACTGCACTGACTTGTCGGTTCTGTGTGTCCTTCTACGTGTCAAAGTTCCTCATTCTTACCTTTCACAGTGTTGGCATTTGTGGATCCGGACCACATACTTTGTAGAATGTCACTCAGCTTGAGATTTCATCACGATTAGGTTGAGGTTACGCATTTTGGGCAGTGTCACAGAACCGTACTCACCACAGTGCGGCTCATCAGGAGGTACCTGCTGTCCTTAGAACTCAGCACTTGAACACGTTGCCTTCTACATTTTCTCATTAGTGTCTTTTCTTTCATAATAGCTCATTAAAAGGACATAGTTTGAGACATAACTGTTTTGTGTCTTGTGTTTTGTCCACTAGTTTCAGCATCGATTTTTGCTTTTAACAATGCAATATGGTGTTGCTTGATTTTTGGTTTGCATCATCTTGCATTTTTGCATTCTAATGTAAAGAAGGGCTGTCCCTCCCCTACATTTATTCAATCATTTATTTATAGCAACATTATACCCATGGGTATTTTTCAGTCTGTGGCTTACGATCAACTACCACGTTTCTTAAATTGCCCGAGTTGGCGATAAGCAAAAGGCTAGGGGCTCAAACTTGACTGCATTCCCACTTCCCTGTGATTTCTGAACACTTCCAGGTTTATTAATTTGCTTGTCCTAGCCCAGGAATTAACCAGTTCTTTGTACAGCCTCAGTCTTTATTAGAGATGGTGTCTAGGAAGCAGCATCTGGGCAGTGGTGTGCTTCTCGCTACTCAGTGTCTCGCAGACCGAGCCAGCCACGTCCGCACCCACCTTACTCTTGGCAGCCTGGGGACTGTTCATACAAAATTCACGGGCTCATCACAGCTCCATTCTGAACTGACATCACGGAGCTTATTCTAGCCCTTTTCATTTATTTACAACTCTTTCATGAGAAACTCTGCTCTCATTACTCATTATACATTTAGTTATTTGCTCAGTCTTAGCATATGCAAACTGCAGTTTTAGAATTGCTACCCTAGGGTTCATTCAGAGTCCAGCATTTGTGTAGAGTACATTTGCCTTTAGCTTTACAATACAATGATTACACTATTTTTCCAAGCTCCAGGGCACGCTGGTTTTCTTCCCTATGCCTATCATTGTGACAATGTGCCTTATAGTTTCATGCATTAGTTTGTATTTTAAATTCCCATACAACATGGTTGATTTTCATCATGCTCAGGGGGTGAGAAAAATGACCATGGTTTAGAGAGCTATGCAAAAATCAGTAGATTAGTGTTGCCTCCCCTCACCCCAACTGCTCCACTTTCTACCTGTATTCATCCCGTCTCTGTACCATTTCTGGTTTTTTCTAAGGTTCTTCGGTACAGATGAGCAGATACATGTATACTTCTCAAACTACATTTTACGGACAGTAGATAATTCTTACACGTTTTCTCACATAATAACATATCCTGGAAGTCATGTCAGTTTAGGGACTTCCTCCAACATTTTCAGAGCTGTGTAGGGCTCCTGTGTTGATCTATTTTACTGAATCACACTCCTTTGTGCAAATATTTTGGTAATTCAAACATTTTATCATTATAACCAGTGCAACGAAGGGTAACTGTACACATGAGCTTCTCCACTGCCTGAGTGTCTTCAGGGCAGATTCCTAGAATAGGCACTGCAAGTGTACTTGTAATGGTATTAAATTACCAAATCCTCCTGCAGAAAAGGAGTTCCGGTTTGCATTTCTGCCAATACTCAAATGAGCTGGAGTTATACTTTGTACTTTTTGCTCAATGGCATGAGTTAAAAAATAATACCTCAATTTTAATTTGCATTTCTCTAACTGCATTTGAATTATTTAAGATAAGGCGTCACTATGTAGTCCAGGCTAGTCTAGAACTCACAGTGATCCTTCTGCTTCAGCCTCCAAAATGCTGTGATTACAGGCATGTGCCACAATGCCCAGCTTGTATCTGATTTTAAAAAATATATTTTACTGTATATATCTAAGGTATAAACTTGTTGTGGGATAAAAAGTAAAAAGGGTAAAAAAAAAGTAAAAAGGGTACGATGGCAAAGCAAATTAGCAAATCTATTAGGGTCATATTTTTTATTTTTAAAAATACATTGTGTAAATTGCTCCCTTAAACGGTTTTCTGTAAGTTTGTCTTGTCTTTCAATATTTAAAAGTGGGCCTCAGGATTTTGTAAATACTAATACACATACTGGCACTTTAAAATTTCCCATCATGATTCCCAGCAAGTTTGTGTATCATTAGTGTACACCAATACTGTACTATAGGGCCAGGCTGCATTTTAATCTGAACACCAAAGCACATCTAAAACCTAGGAAACACAGGCAACTGTGCTATTCCATTTGCATAGCCAATTCTTATTATGAAAAAGTTCTTTTTGTATTATTATTATTTAGCTCATCTGGTCAAGCCTTACACTTGTAACCTCAGGGATAAACTGAGATAGGCTTCTCTTCCCACGAGCAAGGAAGCATTTACTGGGTTCCAATGCAGGCATAACTAACTTCTTTTCTGGGTGATTAGACACATTTTGCTATCACTTACCTCCCTACCCTTCTGACAATCGGCAGATAGACTATTTTCTGTTAACAGGTTATTTTAGAATAATCTTAAAAACAAACTGAATAATCCAGTTTAACTCCCATACATATAATTGTATATCCAATTATACACTACTCTTTTGAAATGGCTGTTTCTCTAAAGTTTAGAAGGCAAATGGTAACAGTGTCTTTATGAAGATTGCAATTTTGGAATGTTACACAGAGACATTAAAAGCTGTATTTATTTTTCCCACGACCAATCTTCTATTAAAATACATCGATTCTGTAAAATTGATTACAGATCAATTAAAAACTTGATTACAGTCTGGAAGATCCTACTGCAAGTAGAGTGTGACACTGTGACAAGGATGAGTCTGGAGTGGATTCACAGAAACACTGCTGCCAATCACTTTTCGGGTGCCGGCCTCGCAGAGGAAGGGGCCACCCCTGCCCCGGGCTCCAGACCCAAGCTCACGGAGGCAGGTGTGCAGCAGTCCCATTTGAAGAATCCACCTTTTCTTTGGGTTTTAAAATATAGATGTTGGTTTACTGTTGTTTATTACTGATTTCTCTCCTTGTGACTGATTTAGAAAAGAACTTTTGGTATGTAAAAAAGCACATTAAAGTTCTAAAAAGTTCAAAGCAGTTTAAACATTTTCAGGGAATCATTTCCTTTCTGGTAAAGCGCAGAGCACATCCTTTTCTTTCACCAGTAAAGACAGTGATGAGTGAACCTGCTATGACCACTTGAAGGGAAAAGTTTACAGTAAGAATATTCAGGAAAACTAGATTTCCTCTCGCCCCATCATTCTGTCCTCCAGGAGAACAGCAAGACAGGCATCTGACGGTTTCACAAGAGCGCGTCAAAATGTCTGCCCAGACCTGCACGCAGAAGGCTGAAGTCAGGGAGTGACAGTGGCAGTGAGTGTCACAGTCGAACCTCCTGACACCTTCCTACATGAACAGGTGCTCCTGTGCCAGCTGTGCAGAAAGTACCTGCTTAGATTTTCTATAAGAATTTCAATATAAGGTTTCATAGTTTAATAATTTTTTTAAAAGGGTAAGTGTTAAGCATTCTGATCCTTTCAAAAAATGTAGGTACACAGAAAAGCTCCACTGGACTAAAAAGTACACTAAAAAAAGATATCATAAAAAAGGGAACATTTTTATACATAGGATTTTATTTTGCACTGCTATAACAATTTCATTATAGACCAAGGGAGAAAAAGAAAAAAAGGATAAAACCATCACACTGTGTAGATTACTAAAGCTTTTCTACTTTTTAACAGGATTTTCCATCCAGTAGATTTACTGTCATATCCCCTTTGAAACAGACAAGATGCTTACCATATCTTTAAGATTATACATTGCCATTGAAAGAAAAATTTTACAGTCACTGTACATCAAGGTTGAGAAACTGTCCTGCATGAAAAATACACTTAGAAATCATGTGAATAAAAGAAAAGAAAACATTATTGTGTTTAAGGAAAGATTAAGTCCTCATACGGTGCTGTCTACGTGGGTACTGTCCTTCAGGGAGTAGCTCAGATGCAGGGTTTTCTCACTTCTGCCCTTTCCTCTCGTTACACTGTTCTGACACAACAGTACTCGTTAAGGCAAACAAACCCTTTCTAAAGAGTTCTCAGGAAATTGTGGACAAATAGCAAACTTTTGGCATTAAAACAGGTTAACACATAAATAGCCATTAGTATACATTAAGCATATTTTTCTTGGACTAGTGACAAGAAAAGAAGAACATGCTTGTTTAACAATGTCAAAAAGTTTAAAAGTCAGTGTCCAAGCAATTCCTAACAATGTCTCTGTAGCTTTAAGCTCTAAACGGTAGAGAATTTATGCAAATGCATTAAAGAATTCAAGCTTGGCAAATTACACCCAAGCAGGTTATTAAACTATATATACAGAAAGTAAATGATAAATACAGAATGAAAAGAATCCTTCTGCTTTTCTTTATAGCCTTGAAAATTGACAACTTTTTGAGGACAGTTCTATAATATTAAACATTAGGTAACCACAGGTACTGGGAAACCTAACTACACAAACTGATTTGAAATACTCAAGATGACTTTGTAGTGTTTAATACAATTCAGTTTGGAGTTAAGAGCACAAGACAACATTTAACAAAAATAATCACATCAATTGACCTAGAAATCAAATGCAAATAGGTATGAATACACTCTCCAAAATCTGTCTTGTTAAGTGAACATTAACCATTTATTCAAAGGTACAGAAGAATTTGAAGGACTGAAGTCTTCTGTGACACAAAGCCATCTCATATAGTTTCATGTCTCAGTGGAGCAGAGCGGAGAGGGTGAAGTGAGTGAGTGGCCCACTCGGGCAGTCAGACAGCTACAGGGCTCAACAGCAGCCTCCCCCCGCCTGCTGTCCTCCCTGACTGCCTGCATGTGTTGCGTTAGTGGCAGCATGCTGGGGGCCAATCTTAATGCCATTTGCCTGAAACAGAAGAGAATAACAAACATAAGTGGGCCCAACTAGATAACAGAATTTAATTATTTTTTTAAAAGCTCATTTAATTCTTAATAACATATTTTAAGTAAATTTGAGCAACAAAACTATCTCTTAGGTAATGTTCCTTCTTTTAAAAACATTTTTTTTTTGTTTCTGCAAATAATTCTTGCTAGGAAAACAAAAGCAGATAATGCTACTTTTTCAGGGAGTTTTCATAATGGAGAAATTATTTAATGCAACTATTGCAAAGAGTCTTTAAAGGCTAAAAATGCCCAAAGCTCCTGCTGCGCTAACACGACGTAAAACCTTTTCTCTTAGATAGCATTTCTCTTCCATGTTGAGTCAGCTGTACAGGCTAAGGGCATATGAATGTTCTGTGTCATCAATAATTTCTATGATCCCTGAAGACATGGCAGATTGCCAAGAACCCACACACAGAGCAGTTCTTTCATTCATCAAACTCACACTTGTGCCTTAACCCTCACTCCCTCAAGTGGATTTTACCTAAAAATACAACACTTTGAGAAAAGTAATACAGTAGCTTCAGAAATTAAGCTCTTAAGGAAACTTTACGTCACAGTAAATCTCAGATTTATGGCGCTTGGCAGTTGTTCTACAACAGCAGTAGCCTCGGGGTTCCTGGCACTGCTCAGTACTGACAGCAGCTGATGTGGTTTCTTTTCGCTCTTTTGACTCCTCTTTAATAAAAAGCACGCCCTATGGCTCATTGGTTTTGCCCCCTCTGGGCTGCTAGCAACTTCTTCAGGAATCAAGGAGTCAGATTTGGCATTAGGCCAAATAAATAGCACGGCCTGTTGGCTCCTGACAGCACATTACAGTCAAAGCTGCATAAGGCACAGTAAAGCAGTCAGCTACTATATGAAACCAGACAGAAGCAATGAATGTGTCCTTTTAAATAGCGCTCCAATTATGGCTCAATTTATAGAGCATTAGTCTCTGCATGGTATCACTTTTAAATTAACTCAGAAGTACTTCCATGGAAGTCTAGAAGACAGACTTGATACTGCTGCATGTAAAAAGGATTGACAAGACTACTTTTTGGAAACATTAGGCAAACTACTGTTTGTTTTAGCACAGACTAGAGAGACAAATACGAGAGCGCTGTGTCTACGCAGACGCCGAGACACGGATGTGATGGCTTCCCAAGGCGGCACTTTTCTAACTGCAACAGGGGAAGGAACTAGCTTTTCTCTTAGGAGCCAAACGCTTAACACAGATTGGCAAGAATATGTAATGAATAACATTCCCTATTCAAATAAACATTTTGAAATAAGAATAAATGTAGAATGGGCCTTAGGTCAAAATGACAAGTTAGTGAACATTACAGGCTGTATACTTCAAAGTTTTACAATTTATCCAAACACTGACCAAAAACTGTCAAAATTACAAAAACTCACTGACAATTACCAACTGTATACATTAATTTAATCTTCTGAAAGATTACTTTGCTAAACTGGAAATAATTTCCAAATTAAGACTATTCTTTCATACCAGAAAACATAGTATCGTGCATTAGTGGCACAGCACCTGCCTTCATGCACTACAATACTATTCCTGAAAGCAGATAACGCCATATGGACATGTGGATAAAAGTGGATTTTCTTTGCTCTTTGGGGCATTTAAATTATTTTGCATTACATGCAATAAATGGACAGGGCCACTTATTTTAATTTGTTTTCACTGACAAGTGCTGCTCTACTATAACACAAACATTTAACTGTCGTACTACATATAATAGGTTTTCAATTAGATGATTAGTAACTGCATTAAATAATTATTACTAATACATTTCAGGACTTTAGAAAATATAAAATCTTGACTCCAAACAGTAAATAAAAGTCAATTCTAACTTAATGTTAGTCAACATTTATATGTATATACCTCATTATTAATGTCAAAGACTCCTTCTTGAATTTTTTCATAAATTTCTTTTGCTGTATTAATAAATGCCTGAAATATAAAGTAGAGGAACTGAGTTCACATTATCCAACATTAAAACAGTAAAGAAACATTACATCAAATTTCCAAAATGTCTAGTGCAGTGGTGTACACCTATAAGCCCAATTTCCAGAAGGCTGAAGCAGGAGGTCCAAGAGTTTGAAGCCAGCCTCCAGAACAGTGAAACCTGTCTTCAAGAAATAACACAAAAATCAAAAAACAGCTCTAGAGAATATGAAGATTACCTAATGTACTTTATTAACACAATAAAGGATAAAAAACAGATGACCACCTCAATAGATACTCCAACAATCTCTCATGATAAAAACACTCAACAATTTAGGAATAAAAGAGATTGTCCCCAACCTGATAAACAGAACCTTGGAAATACCTACCTACCATTCTATTCAAACTGGAAGACTGAAAGCTCTCCCTCTAAGATCAAGAACCAGGCAAGAATGTCTGTGAATCTTTATGAGCACTATTAGCAGCACCATTTACAGCAGTCAAAATGTAAAAACAACACAAATGACCATGAGTGAAAAGCAAAAAATTGGGCTACTAACAGAGTATCATTTAACGCTAAAAAGGGAGTGCTGATTCACGCTACAGTGTGGCTGAACCCTGAAAACATGCACGGTGGAAGGCAAGGCTACAAGAATACCACTGTGTTTTTATGAAACACATGCAAACCCTTGGAGATAGAAAACAGATTACTGCTTGCCAGGGCCCAGGAGGAGAGGGGAGTGGGGAATAATGGGTAACTGAGTATGGGTTTTGTTTGGGGGTGGTGAAAATGGTCTATGACTGACAGACTGTGGTGAGTTTCCATGGTGTGTGATTTATATTTCAAAGAAAACAATCGTGACGGGGAATGATACCGTAAACAAAAACAGTATGTCCCAGAACACTACATGTTAAATAGGTAAACTGCACTAACTCCTTTGCTGAAGGTCTGTGGCAGAAGCCAGAAACCCCGTGCCGCCAGGCTAAGGGATCATATGATTCATAACTGTATTAAATAATTATTATCAATACATTTTAGAACTTTAGAAAATATAAAATCATGAATATGAACAGCAAATGTCAACCCCTCTGCTAAAAACTGACTTACTCTTGGAGGAGGACACCAGCCCAGACAGGATCTTTTCTGGAATATATTACTTAATGTACAATTGAAGAAAGGAAGAATCAGAAAGCTTATGTTAGAGAGAGAGAAAGCAATTGCGTGTTAGAAAACCACAGACCAAATCAGGCCCCTAAAGGGCCGGGGGGTTCCTTGGTGGCAAAGTGCTTGCCTAGCATGCATGAGGTGACAGGTTCAATCCCTGCTGTTTTAAAAACAACAAAAATCACCCCCCAAAAGCCATTAAATGACATTTATACACATCTATTTTTATACAAAATATTAAATATCACTAATGATACAGAAGGTATAAATAAACTCTGACAGGTTCTAAAATATCAGATCTGACAGCAGGTAATAGAACAAATCTCTTCAATTAGCACTCTGAAAATTCATAGAAGAAAGTTACTGTCCTATATCAAGGATATACTGAACTCAGATTTTAAAAGCAAGCAGGGTTTTTGGAGAACAAATTCTGTCTTGCATCTTTTCTACACTGCAAATGTCTGACTGCTGAACTTGCCATTGGAGCTTTTGTTTCCTAATTAACAGGACTGATGTGTTTTCACCTTTAAAGGCCTTACAGGTCCCCAGAGTAATCAGTCTACTGCAGCTCAATTACTGCACCAAGCACACACCAGTCAGCCAAGGGGACTCGGAGGGCTACCACAAGGAGTAGAGACATGGATATGCATAAACTCCAAGTGGCTGACGGGATCATCACAGAGGATCATGAGAAGCTGCAGCAAAATAATGAGCAGAATTAATCACTGCAGATTCACAAGGCACCAAGGACATGAGTGTGCTCCTCATGCGTGTGCCAGAGTCACAGGGAAGGGGACATCGGCTTCCAGCCCACACGAATGATTTACATTCTTCAAAATTAAAGTTATCCCTATAAATAATGAAAAATGTAACTTTATTTTCAATAACATGGTTATTACTGTGCTGACCTTAGAAACTAGGCTAACTAAATACTGAAGTCAACGATAAATTCACAGGGCCAGAGTAACTTACAGGGGTATTCACAAGTGCAAGGACAAGCATTTCACTACAACAGCAGACAAAAACACAAGGGCTCATAAACAAATTAGAACTTCGAATAAACAAGCAGTTTTATATTATGAAAGTCATTACAACATGTGCCATTTATGTAAATAAACAGCCTTTTTGCCAAGATGATGATAAATCATTTTAAAAGTTGGCTTAAGAAAGCTATCTTTATAAAATTTTCAAAGTCACTAATTTTATTACCTAAACAGTATTTAATATTTCATTAAGTACTTTCAAAGCATAGCTGTACCACATGAATTTAAAATGTATTTTATATTTGAAAGACATGCAATTAATTTCCTTTGGCTGAACTATAACAATGATTTTTTTTTCCAGAATTTGTCATTTCAATGTAGTCTTTGGATAATGCTATCTTTACAGTCATACAACTCTCTACACATTTAAGATACTGAAATATTTTCTGTCCTTGCGAACATATTACAAAGGGTTATGTGCATCATGAAAAAGCTAACATTTAATACATATTGTTAGTGATTAATGACTAATTTTAATGAGCCCATAAGGTGTGAAACTCAACAACTGACATATCTGTTTTTAAACTAGGTGGCTATGAACTGAAACTGCTAAGTCTTCAAATATGAAGAACATTAACCATACTATGAAGGCTTATTAAAAGATCAAATAAACTTGCTAAGATAACACTGTTTGGTGTGATAGGTAAAATTTAACAACTTATGTTTCAAAACATCTTAATAAAGAGAAATATGTATTTACATAATAATAAACTGGCTGAGTTTTTTAAAAAGGTGATTATTCAATATTGGTTCTCATAGATATTTTACAAAGTATAGATGTTTCTGTTCTTTCCTAAGACCACTGAATTCTTTGTGGACAAGTAAAACGTTAAAAAATAATTTTTTCATTTTTTGGTACCAGGAATCGAACTCAGGACCTTGTGGTTGCCAGGCAGGTGCTTATGCCTCTGTGCTATATCACCGGCAACTTAAAAAATAATTTTAAATATAGCTTGGTAAGTACGTCAGGATGATACTAATGTTCTCCATAGAATTAGTTTAATTTGAATGGGCAAGCCCTTTTCCTAAAAATGTTTAGATATTAAGTATACCAAATTTTTGAATTTCTAGCAAAAACTAAAATAAAGCAGGTGCTTCAGACTTATTAAACTCAATTAGCTTTAACAAGGAAATGCTGAAAGGGTACACTGGATTTATAAGAAATGCTGATGGTTTTGTTTTGCTTATGAATGCTTCTTTCTTGGAGCAAGTTCTTTTCAGATTTTACTAAGTGGCAAGCAATAGGCAAAATTAACATATTTTAGTATAGGAAAGATCTGCAGAGAAACTAGTATCACACGACTGTAGCACTGTGAAATAAACACTAGGCTGACTGATGATTACGAATTTAGTGGCCCTCTTGCTTCCCATGCAGTGCTTCCATTCTTGCGGCAGAAGCCTGTCTCTTGTCACCGCCCACCAGCCCCCTTCACTGCACTTTGATTAATTGCCTTGTTCAGTCCTTCACCTCTGCTTCCTTCACCAACCATTAATTCTCTTGCCTTCCACTCAGACACTAATCTTTCAATCCGTGGCAGCAGTTATCTGAATGACACTGATAACACCTAAACTGAAAGCAAAATTTCCACAAATAAATATAAATGCCTAAAACTATCAATGTGCTGTAATTCAAATACATACTCAGCTCACACACATTTTGCCTTGTCTCAGGTCACCTACATGCACAGCCTTGCTAGGTACAGGGGGGAGGTATGAAGAGAACACAGTTCCCGTCGCTGAGGTAAAATGAATTAGGTGGGGGAATCGAGGTGCAAGGGCTCAGATTCCAGCTAAAGAGAGAAAAAGCAGCTTTCTGCACTGCGAGTAAGTGGAGGGTAAACTGGGGCAGGTCTTATTGTATACCACACGCAACGTGCTAACAGGAGGTTTAGAACTCAGAGAGAACAGAGGCAAGGGAGAATTTGGAATGCTTTTATTTTAGCTTAATAGTTTTTAAGGCAACCTGCTGAAAATAGTCCTCAAGTAAAGCCTATTTCCTCGTGTCACTTGCTGCCATCTGGTGGCAAGAGAAAAACTGTGGTACCTGTTCATTCATGGACACTTGTTAGTGAAAACTCTGGTTCGCAAATTGAAGCATTGGCAAAAATAATTCTGTTTGCAAGTTGTGCATCAGGTGCCACCCCCAACTGTGGCCACCTTCTCCAGTTCCATGGAACGACACCTGTGAGCCAAGCTCCACCGGGACTCAAGTTACCTCGGACAGATGGGAAGCAGGATACGGCCACGGAGGCATAAAGTAAGTGCTTGTTAGTGAGTGTTTTTCTTTAAACTAGGAGGCACAATGTAACTAGATTACTGTTTACTTTTCTTCTCAATGCTGAATCTTCCATGTGTCTAAGCTAACAATAACCAATATTAACTAAGTATTTATTATTGGGTAGTCACTAATTACATATCTTTTCATTATTTCTTTAAAAAACATGAATGTGTATAAATACTGAAATTGAATTTTTTCTCATGAAAACGTGGGGCTGTGCGATGAAGTTATGTCTACAGAGCCAGCAGAATAGAGAGGGTTGGGTCTGTAGCACTAGGCACCCCAAATTCACAACTCTGTGCCACCTCTTGCTGGCAGTGCTGCTTGGGACACAGCTTCCCCTCTTTGGTAAGATGGAGATGCCAATGGCACTAAGCTACAGGATTTTTCGCTTAACATAAAGCACTGAATGTAGTACTTGACAAGCAGCAAGTACTTGGTGTGTGTCAGATCTCATCATGAGTGTTTAAGTATAAAGACTGGGGTCCAAGTGCTAAATACCGAGGTGTCCTTCAGACATTGCAGAGTGAAGGAAACAGGATCAAAGATCTTTAGTCAATTCATGTATCTTGACTAAATAAAACATTTAAAAAGTGCATTAACAACACGTGTAGAGTCTCAGTCCTAAACAGTAAGACATGGAGAGAAGACAAAGCTGAGAAAGTCTTGTGAAAAGAAATGTAAATTAAAACAACACTTAGAGATTCCATCTTACCCTAGGAAAATTGGCCGCCATCAAGAAATCAAGTAATAATGAATACTGGTGAGGCTGTGGGGGAAAAGGGACCCTCTACATTGCTGGTGGGAATGTAAACTAGTACAACCCCCGTGGAAATCAGTGTGAAGATTCCTCAAAAAACTAAAACGAGAAATTCTATTTAACCCAACTACTCCCCCCCTTCCAGTTATCGTCTTGAAACAGACATCACACTACAGAGATACATGCAAACCCATGTGCACAGCAGCACAATTCCTAAGAGCTGTGGTGAGTTAATTCATGGTCAGCATGGTTCTGGGGGTGGAAGGCCTGCCTGAGGGCCGCTGCCAATAGCATAAAAGGAGAACTGAAGGGAGGACGGTGTGTTGCTGACGCTCTTGCAGAAGCCTGTCATGCTGGTTCTCCTGGCAGGAACTCAGTTGTTCTCACTGTCAGAGGAGCTGGGGTTCTCGTTGTTGCTGAGGATGGCTACAGTTCTTTTTGGGGGAGCTCTGGTCCTCACCTTATAAGCATCACTTTCTGGCTCCAGTGCAGATCCCTCAGCCTGGTGGGACAGGCTTTCTAGCTTCTACCACTGACTTTTGGGACTTTCCAGTGCAGATCTTTGATGCAGACTTGCGAGAGACATTGTGGTGGACTCTAGGCCTCCAGCTGGACTTGTGGAAGACACTTACGTTGGGATCTAGGCCTCAGCTAGATTCTTTGGGGCTCTAGTATATGGACGGATCTGCACTTTTCCAAATGAGTTTTTTTGGTGAATATTATAAAATAGTCCTACAAATTATGTGTCCTGCATTAAATAAATTCCCTTGCAAACCCTGAATACAACAGCAGTTAAATCTTGCAAGCAGCCTATATTGTCCACTAACAGATGAATAAATTTTTAAAAATATAGTATTTACATATAAAGTAGTACCATCTTGCCTTTTTCTTTTTTTTTTTGTTTGAGACAGGGTCTCACTATGTAGTTCATCCTGGGCTTGAAATTTAACAGCCTAGACTGGCAGCCTTGGATCTGTGGTGACCCTCCTGCCTCGACCTCCCAAGTGCTGGGATTACTAAAGGCATAGGTTACCACCCACGGCTACTCTGCCATCTTGAAAAAAAGATAAAGTAGTCATTTGTAGGAAAGCAGATACACATGAGACCATAATGTTAAGTGAAGTAAATCAGACACACAGGCTTAGTACTGCATGGCTCTTCTTTTCTTTTCTTCTCATGGTTTTTCTTATATGAGAAACCCAAAGTAGGAAGAGGAAAATTAAAAAGAAATACAAAAGAATTCTAGACCAGAATTTGCTATTGTACTAGGGAGTTTATTTTTAAAACCCCTCACAAGGGGCTAGGGTTTTAGCTCAGCAGCCTAAGCGCCTGCCTGGCAAGTGTGAGGTTGTGAGTTCGATCCCTGGTACCAAAAAAGAAAAAAGAAAGAAAAAACCCTCACAAAACTTCTTACTCTGTTACTTCAAAATGTACTGCTTCCATTTTATATAGCTTCAATGGAAGAAGGCTCATATGCCATCTAGTACCGTGGCTTTTAAATACTATTTCAAGGCAGTTCTGCTAGGGATACCTTTGGAAATAAGGAGGGAAACCCAGGAAGAAGTTCTTTTCTCTTTCTTCCTCATTCTCCACAGCATCTCCAACTTCAAAGCAGAGCTCTATTTTCACTCCCTTCTTACATATTTCCTTGTTTTACTGAAAAAGGCTCAGCCAAACCTACTGATCTATAACAACTTTCATTTAACAGGTATGACAGAGCTGCAGACAAAAAAGAAGTGATGTGCCTCATATTACATTCAACTACAAGCAGAAGTAGGGCTGGGACTGAATGTTCTTCTCAGCATATTTATCTTTAATAGAGAAAAAAGGACTTTTTATTTTGTATTGAAGTTTATTTTGAACATAGAAAAACGTATTTTCCACATTCTTGAAAACCTAGCTGGAAACTACTTTGCATTTCTAGGATTATCTTTGGGCATATATGAAATGTGCTAATTTATGCCGTCTCCTTCTTACCCATCACAAAACTTAACAATGCTAGCGATTGCTTATTTAGGAGGGGGTTTGAATAACATTTGATAAATCTCAGCAGAGGGGTTGGGGATCTATAACTCAGTAACAAAGCACATAATTAGCATGTGCAAGACCTGGGTTCCGTTCACACCAACCTCTACTTCTTAAAAAAAAAAAATTTTTTTTTTTCCTTAGTAGAGGAAAACAGGGTGGAAGAATCTTCAAGTATTAGATTAGAGAGGTTTGAGGAGATTTGGGGATTATGAGATTTAAGACTCTCCTGTACCTACTTTCTATCAGAGATGACACAAAGACACATCTAATTCCTTACTAATCTAGTTTTTTTCTGTGAACACACATTACTGAAAGCTTGATTTGTTCTGGGAAGTGGGGATACTCAAGTGAATATCAGTATTTTAACCCTAATGGAGAAGAGAACTATGGGATAGATGTAAATCTAAAATTGGAGCACAGCATAAAAGACCCCAGCTGCTTACAAGGTGAAGACACATGACAGCTTCTAAGAGATCAGGCTCTGGAGTGAGACCTACAGGACAGGCACATCCTTCCCATTTTCCAGGGAAACTGACAAGACAAAAACTGAGATAATGAAGTTCACACAGAGGAGTGAGGAGTTAGAATAATCCAGCTAAGAAACAAAGGTGCGATGATCCAAAACAATGAACCAAGACGGTGATAAGAATGGAGAACAAATATTAAATTTAATATCTACTCTGATGAAATTAACACAACTTGGTAAATGATAGATTAAAAACACTAAAGTGTTTACAACTGTGCTTTTGATTTTAGTGAATGAGATGAAGTGTATTCCATGAATTGCGGTAAAATAAAAAGGAAGACAATCAGACTGAGGAGATAATATATAAAACTGCATGCTTATATGTGAAGGTGTGCGATCTGTATATACTGGCTGCCCCACTTCAGTATGGAAAACAGATACCGCTTTGAAGAGTTACAGTTTGGATCATCTGATATTTTTGAGAGGGGTGATCAAATTGGAAGTGGAGAAGCTGAGACTCGACAGAAAAAGTCTTCCAATATGTGGGGGACAGCAAAAATTAATAAACTAAACTATCCTCTCTTCAAGGAACAGTGCAGGCCTAGTAACGACCAGCCTGAAGGAAAAAGGCATATGAAATGGCTGAAGTTACAACTGTAGGTACAACTGTCTCAAAAACGTCAAGTTTAATCATTATTTATACCTCAATCACCTGTACTAAGATGGTCTTAGAAGGAACATATGAGTATAACTTTTAGTAACACACAACTTTGAGAAAAATAAGTTTTTAATTTAGAGAGAAAATAAAACAGGAAAAAATTTGTAGCAGTAAACATATCAGTTCTAAGGTATTTTGAGACTTCAAAATGGTAATCTTAAGGCCTGTGGGAAGGGCTGCTTTACCTGGTTTTCCGTAACCTTTGCTGGTAATCATCAGAGAGCTATTTCCAGGTCTAAAAACAGCTCTTTCAAACTATAAAGACAGTAGGCAGCTACTGGAAGAACCATCTACTCAATGGAAGAGTAAATGTGTTCACCTGGATTCTCCAGAATCTCATTTAGAATACTAAGGGTAAAGATAAGGTTCTGGACAGATTTCTGCCTATACGTAACAAAGCAAGGTTAATGAAAAACTGCAAGAGAAGCAAGGTTGAGGCAAACACTTAACCATTCACACTTCTGTTAGTTACTATGTGAGCAAGCTACTGTGTTAAGTACTGGGGGTGCAGAGGCGAAAAGATAGCTTGTGTTTTTACAGAACTCTGTCCTTACGGTAGGCTGACATGAAAAAGAGATGAGTTCAACCCTAGAATGACACAGGAATGAGTGGAGAACTTAGCAGCTCAGTTTATGCGCATGTGTGCATGTGTAGAGGCTTGTACTAGAGGGGGCACACAGGGAGGGTGTCACGGAAGGCATGCCAAATGCGGTTATCAGACCAACTAAACCCTCTAAGATCACATGGGAAGGCAAGCCAACTCAGCTGCAGACGCTTTTTGCAAGGAGGGGAAAAAACACCACACAGCTGATCAACTCAGTGTAGGCGTTGGCAGTCAAAGAGCTTTGTTTGCTAACCTAAGGAAGCTGCTGCTGAAACTGTGGGGAACCGCTGCGTGGTTTTAGTAAAACTGGACAGTGACATTTAATTTTCATTTCTAGGAAGACCTCATAGGGGACAAAGTAAAGGCCTGAAAAATGAAGAGTGGAAGTCCAATTAGGAGCCGATTATGACAGAGGACAATTAGAAGAGATTTATAACAAAAGAAACTACAACGTAACACACGAATCAGTAACATACAATGCGAAGGGGTAAGGAAAAGGGAACAGAGCGTACAGAAGATCACCATGCAAGAGCAGCGAAGGGCTGCCCGTCAGCCTGGCAATGCGGGCGGGAGGCCTTGGGAGACGCTCCTGAGTGCTGCCTACCCGCGGCTGCCACAGTGGCACTGAAGGGTATCTGAAGTCATGGGTTAGACGCCGCAGCTCAACTCAGAAAGAACGAACCAGTAAAGGGTTCTGCAGAAGTCTAGAAGGACACAGGGAAATGGTTCAGGAAACTGCTGAAGGTCCAAACAAAAGCTGTGATGAAGTGCGGCAAGAGGAGGTCCAAGGTGACTTCTGAGATGGTGAGGAAATCAAACTATGTATGAAGCTGAAACGGAAGACACCAGGAGGACTGGAATGACAGCTTTTAAACAGCGCTCAAAACTTGACTGCATCGTCACATACTGGATGGCAGTACAAATGGAGAGAAAAGGAAGCAGTGGACACCACGAGCTGCCAGGAACATGTCAGGGGGCCTGGGGAGACGGTCAGTACCCAGCCAGCTTCTCCTGTTAAGTAACACAGCCCAATACAGCTCTTCAGGGAGAGACCACAGAGCAGCGGTAGCGGGGCTGGTTTCAAATACAGATTTGCAGGCCACACCATGACCACAGAATTAGAATCTGCATCTTAATAGGATTCTCAGGTGATCTTTCGTGTACACAGGTATTTGAGCAGTACTGTCTAAAAGACAACAAAAATAACCTTATTAAGATACCCAAGTTTAAGAAAAAAGGACTGCAGTGTTTGTGCCTCTTTCCACAACCTGAACGTTACCATGAAGTTAGAGGTAAGCAGAATTTGGGACATGCACACACAGCACGCCCTCAGCCGCTGAGGGCGTTCACTTTCACATGCCCTGAGCAGCATCTGACAGCGGCGTTCGCCCCATTGTTTTCATCTGATTTTTTATCACACCTAATAAAGACACTCATAGTTGCATAGCATTTAAAGACAAAACAAAACTGTGCTCCAGAGTAGTTGTTATCATTTTACATCCCTACCAGTAATATCTGATTTTCTCCACATCCTCACTAGCATTTGGTGCTGTTAACTTTTTAAGTTTAGCTCTTCTGACACGTGGGGAGCAGTATCTTGCCAAGGTTTTAATTCACATCTCTTTAATGGAGAGTGATGAGTGTCTTTTCAAGTGCTTGTCTGCCATTTGTACATCCTCTTTGATGAAATGTCTCTCAAGGCCTTTTGCTCATTTTCTAACTGGATTGTTTATTTACTTTTTACTACTGAGTTCTGAGATTTTATATTCTAGATGCTAGTCCTTTATTAGGTAGGTAGTTTGCAAATATTTTGCCACAGTTGGTAGACTGATCTTTTCATTTACATAAGTCTTTCACAAAGCACAAGTTATTGAGGGCTGATTTCTGAATTTTTTCCTTTTAAGAATCATTCTTTTGATAACAGGAACTCTGGGTAGAGGGTTCCAAAGATTTTCACTGCTTTTTATTTTCCCAAAAAAGAAAAAAATAGCTAATGTTTTATAATTAACTACATGGTTCATTCTTAGTTTTTGTATCAGGTTTGCAACTTAGGTTGTATTTCATTTCTTATTGCCTGTGGATTTTTAATTGCTTGACTATCATTTTTTAAAGTCAATCTTTCTCTATTGATTTACTTCTGCATCTTTTGTTAAAAATTAGCTGTGTACATTTGTAAGTGGATTTCCTGACTCTTTATTCTGTTCCATCGATACACATATGTCCCTCCTTACACCAGCATCACATACTGCTCATGCCTGTAGCTATGTAAGACTTAAGATCTAGCAAGAGTGACTCATCTCATTTTATTTTATTTTTTTTTAAGTTTTAAGTTTGGCTACTCTAGTTCTTTTGCTTTTCCATGTGTTTTATAATAACTGTCAACATCTACAGAAAACATTACTGAAATTTTGTTTCGTAAGAATAAAATCATTCTCCTCTCGGGGACAGGGAATTGAGATACCTGGAAAACGACTACTCAACAAGGAAAAAGAGAAGAGCTCCAGGAAATAAAAAAGAACTGTGAAGACAGTGAAGTCATGGAGAAACAAAGTGCAGCAAAAGCACAAAGGAGTCTGAAACACCAACCCCAGCTCATACAGGCAGGAGGCAAACACCACGTATGTTGGAGACGTCCAGCAGCTACAGTTATTGTAGACTGCAGGCCCAGGGTGGGTGTTTACTCTGAAAGTGATTACTGGCAGGCTAACTAAGGAAAAGCGACCCCCTGTAGCACCTACCATGTTTAGCAGTGGGATAGACAGGGGCCATTTTGAGAAGGAATCTACTGTTTTAAGACTGAGCTACTCTAGGAATGAGAACTAACAGTAAAGCCTCACCCTATTTCAGTGAGTGGGGAAGAGACAGCTGCAAGAGACAGCTCTGGAAAGAGGGATGGTAGCTGAGGGTCCTCTGAGAAGCCAAGCTGCGTGGCTCCCTTCACTGTCTCCTTCCAGCACCAAACTTGGTGGACTGTTTGCCTTCCCCATCTGCCAGTGCGATCGGGGATACACCTCTGCTTCTGTTGGAATGTGTGCACAAACACATTCTCTGGATCAACTGAGGTACTACTTCCTAAGCCCACAGGACACACTGCTAGTTGTGACAGCAGTGGCTTGGGATCCACAAAAGGGCAAGAACACTAAAAGCCACTGTAGTGAATATAGCCGTGAGGCAGATAACATACCATTCATTGACTGACTGCACAGCAGAAGCAATTCAACAGGCAGATTATAGAGAACAAACAAATTCTGGAAATGAAAAGCACAGTAAGTCAAATATCATAAATTCAATGGAAAGTCTTCCTAATAGGTAGGACCAAGCAGAAGACAGAATTTCAGGGATTTAAGATTGAGGAATTACTACATGCAGATTATATTAAAGGAAAAAAATCACACACACAAAATAAGAAAAACATCTAAGAACTCAGGAACATGGTTAAAAGACCAAACAACAGCCAAGTATATTGGTGCACACCTGTAATACCAGCACGTGGGAGGTTAAGGTAGGGGGATCACCATGAGTTCAAGGCCACCCTCAGCTATGAGGTGAGTTCAAGGTCAGCCTGAACTACACAGTGCAATGCTGTCAAAAAATCAAACCACAAATTTTTATTGCAGAAGAGGATAGTAAGATAAATACTAATGGCACAGAAAATGTACCTGATGAAATAAGAGAAAACTTCCCAAATCTTAAGAGATAGTTATCCAGATACAGGAGGCACTTAGAATCCTAAAGAGGCTTGACCACAGAACTCCACGTCGCATTATAATTAAAACGTCAAAAGTGAAGAACAAGAAAAGCATTCTGAAGGGTCCAAGAAAAACATTGTCACTTATGGAGGCGAACATATCAGAGTAACTGAGACTTTACTGCAGATACCCTAAACGCCAGGAGGGTATGGAATAATGCATTCAAGCAGTGAAAGGAAATAACCACCAACCTCAATTACTGTATGCAGCAAAACCAGCCTTCAAAATTGAAGTAAAAATAAAGAGTTTCCAAAATAAGCATAAAGAAATTCAGACCACTAAGCCAGCACTGCAAAAGATACTTAAAGGACTCCTACACACAGAAGCATAAAAATAGGTAAGATAATAAGAATAAAATCAAATGTTAAAAAAACAACAAAATGACAGAAGTACAGACCATTCTATAATAACTCTGAATGCAAATGGTTTTAATTCTCCCATTACAAAATATAAAGTGGCAGATGGACTAAAAAACAAGACCCAGTCAGTGGGTTGAGGCCACTGTTCCTCTAACCCCAAGTACCAAGAGGATGTGGGCTGTGCCTTTTTGCTCCCTGCACTGTTTTTCTGGCTTTCAGTATGTGGAAAAACCTTGGCCTACCGATGACCACTGTGTAGACAGGAGCAAACAAAAAATGTCAGTGGCGCTGGCCTGCCCCTTCTGGGGACCCGCAGAGGCTTGCCCACCCTAGGGGTGCGGCCAGGCAAGGCTTCTCTGGAGGCATCCATGGCTTTCACAAAGAGTTTGTCTCTGTCAGCCAGCCATGAGGCCAAGGGTTGTGACTGCAGTTCAGGCCTTGTGACTGTAGGGAGGGAAACAGAGCCCTCCCAGTGTGGTGCGATTCCCTGACCTGTAGGAAGTGCTATGGGACACAGGTCCAACGAGGAAAAAACAAACAAACAAAAAAACCCCAAAAAACAAAAACCAAAAGCCAGACCAAACTTTCTGCTGTCTGCAAGAGACTTCACTAGCAAAGACATACACAGACTGAAAGGATGGAAAACAATATTGCATGCAAATGAAATTCAAAGGCAAGCAGGAACTGTTATATCTGACAAAGCAGACTTCAAAGACAAAATTAGATGCAAAGAAGACTGCTACTATATATTGGTAGAAGGAACAATAAGAAGATATAAAATTGTAAATACACACGCACTTAACATTGCTGTAGCTAGTTTAATAAAAACAAACACTACTTGACATAAAGGGACACACAGATCCCAAATACAGAACAATGGTGACTTCAATATTCTACTTTTACCAACAGACAGGTCATCCAGACAAAAAAAATTTTTTAAAGTGACAGTTAAACTATGCCATACATCAAATGGACTAACAAGTGTCCACAGAACATTCTACCCAACAATTGCAGAACACACTCTTCTTAGCTGCTCACGGAATCTTCTTTATAAGAGGCCATATTTTAGGCCATGAAGTAAGTCTTAAAAAATAACAAAGAGAAGAAAACATGAAATAATAATTTCTTGCACTTCACCAGTTATAGTAGAATAAAACTAGAAATCAAAAGGAAAAAACGAAAACCCAGAAATTCTATAGATACATGAAAACTGAACAATTTACTTTTGAAAATTAGTTTAGTCACTGAAGAAATCAGGAAGGAAACCAAAAAATTCTGAGAATCAAATGAAATACAACATACTAGAATATCTGGGACACACCAAAGAGGAAGTTTATAGCTATCAGCACCTACACCAAAAATCAATCTGTGCCATCAAGTGCTCTACCATGGAGCTACATCTCCAGCCCTCCTCCTCCGCTTTTACATTTGTGTATTTTATGAAAAAATAAAACTTCACAACAAAGTAGTAAGACAGTAACAAAGTCAATACACTGTGTATCATTATCTCAGGTAATTACTCAGAGTACAAGACACCAAAAAGATTCTTACAAAGAGCAGGTAATAAAACTTTTAACGAACTAAAATAAACTAGTATTATAAATGAAACAAATGAGGATACACATGTTAAAATAGTTTTGAAACAGAATAGGTAATTTGAAGTCTTTTTTAAACTTTTGTTTCTCAAACTGAATCTTGCTAAGTTTCTCAGCCTTGCCTTCAACTTGTGTTCCTACTGCCTCAGCCTCTCCAAAGTAGGGATTATTGGTAGGTTACCACCACACCTGGCTTACACTGATTTTTTAAAAAAGTCTTGAACAGATCTTCCATATTTGGAATATATAAGCCTTGAATACTTTGGCTATGATGTATACACTTCATACACACTTCATACACATAATTGTATACATGTTGAAATTCTACTTGCTGGGGTTTTGTTGAGGACTTTTGCTTATGTATCCATACAAGCTATTGATCTGTACCTTTTGGTTTCAGTGCCAGTGCAATATCAGTTTCATAAAATATATAGTGTTTTATATACTGAATTTTCTGGAAAAGATAGTCTAGATTTGGTGTTCATTTCTTCCTTAAACATTTGGTAGAATTCTTGGGTGAAACTTTCTGTACGTACAGATTTCTTCTTTGGAGAAGTTTTAAAATTATGAATTAAACTTCTTTAACAGTTTATAGGGAAATTCAAATTAATTATTTCAAAGGTTTCCATGTAGCTGTATACTTTAAGATTCCTGAATGGTGATGAGCCTGAAGACAGCAGGTAAACTCTACACTCTTTCTCCTGTACTTAACCTATGCAGTTCCTCCTTTACCTAGCCATTTGATTTCCTTCTTTACATTTTGCCTAGCAAGGTTAGTCTTGATGAAACATACAGTCAAGAAAACTCTGAGGCATGGTGGCACATGCCTGTAAATCCACCTCCTTGGGAGGCTAATGCAGGAGGATCCTAAGTCGGGTCAGCTGGGGCAACTTAGTGTCTAGGGGTAAAGAAAAAAGAAAGATAAATTCTACACTTGGCCAACACACCCGCTGTTGAACAATTCTTAACTACTTTTGTCTCCTGAGAACTGGGTAAGTCCACCAGAAGTCAGGCATCTGGATTAGCTCGATTGTTTCTGTTCTGGAATCCACAAACCTACTGAATAAGGGTCCTGATGTTAATGTAGTATCATGGGATGTCTCGGGAACTGTGGCTACTGTGTGACCACAAGGTGAAGAACCAACAAGGTGAACCAGTGGAACAGGGTGCAAGTGAACCGCACCTTGATGAGGCTGCTGGGCTGTACTCCTGTTCTAGAGTCTGCCCATATGTGGACTTATGAAAAATGACAATCTTACTAGTTGGGAAGAAACTAAGTTATATGGGTCGTGGCAGTCTGTGTTTTTGAGAAATAAGTCAAATTCATCTAAAGTAACATATTTATGTGGCAGCTGTTCACAATATTCACTTATTGTCTGAAGTATCTACAGTGAATCTTGTTATTGATATTAGTAATCTGTGTCTTCATTGTCAGGCTTGTTTGAAATCTGTCAGTTTCATTGATGTTTTAAAAACTTAGCTCTGCTTCATTGATTTTAAAAATTTCACTATTTTTTCTTTTTTTGTGTTAAGTTTCTGGGAAAGGAATTAAAACTATTGACTTCAGACCTTTTTACTGTGCATATTTAATGCTGTAGTATTCCTTATCATGCAACTGCTTTAACTATGCCCCCAAACGATATATTTCAATTCTCAAAGTGTTTGAAACTTCCTATTAGACATAGATTACACATGTCTTAATTTCCAAGTAACTTTACATTTTTCCAGTTATCTGTTGCTGGTTTCTAGTTTAAGTCCACTGAAACTGGAGACTATACTCTGTACGACTTCAAATTCTTTTAAATCTTCCAAGTTTTTAGTTTTCAGTGATAATTTTGGACTTGTCTATTTCTCCTTTCAATTCTATTAGTTTTTGTTTCACATATCTCACAGCTCTGTATGTGGTACATACACATTTAATATTATTATCTTCCTGGTGAACTGACGATTGTATCGTTATGGAGTAAGCTATTCTTTTTGTTTTCCTCTTAAATATACTTTGATATTAATATACCTAGTCCTGCTTTCTTTTGATTTATGTTTGTATATGATCTTTTTCCATCATTTTATTTCCAACCTGCCTCTACTGCTATATTTGACATGAGTTTCTTGTAGGAACATTAGGATTGAGTTACTTTACCTAATCCTCTCCTAGTGTGCCTTTTGATGGGTGTAATTACATCACTTATATAACATGTAACTATTGACACATGAAAGCTTAAGTTTATCCTTTTACTTTCTGTTTTCTTTCCCTTGCTTTCTTGTGGGTGCCACTGGTGGTTCAAAGCAGAGCAAACGAATTAATTTATTTAACTATTTTCATATGGTACATTTGCAATCAGCAAATTCTTATAGTTTTCCTTTGTTTGACAATGCTGTAGTTTCTCCTACATTCTTGAAAAGATCTGCTGCAAAGTATGGCATTCTGAACTGACAATTCTTTTCTTCCAGGACTTGAAAACTTCCTTTCTAGCCTTTAAGGTTTTTGATGAAATATGTGATGAATTATTTTCTTTCCTATAGACAGGATGCTGTTTTTTGTTCAAGATTGTTTACTTTCAGACATCTGAACATGTGGGGTTTGTTTTGTTGTAGATTTTATTTGGGTTTATCCTGTTTGGAGTTGGTTTAACTTGAACTGGTAGGAGTCTCCTTTTTCTCACCTTTTTTTTGTTTTTGTTAACATGTCTAGGAAGTTTCCGGCCCATATTTCTTTTTTCAAAACCTTCTCTTTTTCTTATCCTTCTAAGACTGATGACACATAACATTAGAGCGTCTGTTATAATATCACATCAGTCTATTTTCTCTCTAAAGTTTAGGATTATTTTTGTATTTTACAGTATTTTTACAGTACTGGTGATCAAAATCAGGAGTTTCTGAATACTAAATGAAAGTGATCTACAATAGAGAAACATCCTCATTCCTTCTCTGCAGTTTAGAATAGGCAGCTTCTATTGTTTTATTATCTAGTTCACTACTGTTTCCTGTGTTCCCTTTTGTTGTGGAGTTCACTACTTGAGTTTTTAGTATCAATTATTCTTCAGTTCTAACTTTTTTTTAATGGGAGGGGGGTGGAAATGTAGGTGTCCTGCCTCAGGTTTACTTGTACAAACAATGTTTGTACTGCCTTTAGAGGAGGATTACCTGGCTATTCAGACGATAGCCTAGGGGCCATGCTAATTCTTCTGTCCTGGAAGATGTTTTACTTTGGGTCCTGGGGTCTGTTGGGAGCCGGAGCCGGAGCCGGAGCTGAAGCTGAAGCTGAATGAGATCCTTAGCTATGCATGCAGGAGAAATTCCCAACTGTGGAAGAGGTGATGCAGACAGCTGACTAAACTTGTAGCTCACACACTCTGTGGAATTTTAGGCTTAATCCCCTTGGGCATTATGAAAGGCTCCGGAGCCTCAGCACATTTCCTTAGGAAACCCTCTCGAGAAACCCGGATCTCTGTGATGCTACTTCTGTGACATTTTTAGGCTTATATGCAATGTGGTTCTCAAACTTGGCCCTGTCACTGCCACAACTTGCCTCTAACATATCTCGCGTTGAAACTTTTGCTTGCTGAGACTTATTTTTCATTTCTTCACTTCAAGCATATTTCTAATTGTTTGTTGAGGCATTTTTATAATGGCTGTTTTAAAATTTTTGATAATTCTAACATTTTTGTCATCTCAGTGTTGTCAACTATTATCTTTTTTGCATTCAATTTGAGAGCTTCCTGGTTTGGGGCACATGGAACTTTTTCCACTGAAATCTCAGTGAGTTCTGAGATTGGCTCTTATATAAACCTTTGCTTTAACTGGCTTTCTCTGACATCACTATAACAGAGAACTGGAAATGCTGGTGATTACTGCCAGGAGCAGGACATGGTAGGAAAACCTTGCAGCCCACTGGATGGAGCACTTTAGGTTTTTCCTGTGATGCCTGTATTCAGTACAATTTCTAAGTGCCACCTTATCAGGATGCCCTTTTCCTGGTCCTTTGGCCAGGGCAGGCTTTCTTCTTTTGTGTTCCTTGGTTTTTCTAGTTTGTTACTTTCTCTAGCACTCATTCTGGGGGATGAGGCAAAGATAAAAAGGGTGATTAATGTGTGATTCAAGTACCAAGGTCTATGGGTAGTCTGCCTTCTTTCCAGTTTCCTTTTTTGTCTGGTTTATATATATAATAGCCAGGGTCTCAGTTGCACTTAACATGAGAAATAAAGAAAATCAAGTCTACTTCACCTTCCCTAATCAGAAGTTTTTTTGACCACTGTTCATGTTTAATCTTAAATCATATTCAGAGATTTAAGTTTGATTTAGGACAAGTCCTCCATCTTAAAATACTTTATATAATGCTTATCTATGGGTAATAAAGTAATTCTTACCTATGGATCCTTTAAAAATAAAATGTCAAGATTTTTTCAACTCTTTGGCTTTTGAGAGGCAAATCAACTTTTACTGCTAAATAAAATGATATTCTCTCATAAGTGAGACAAACTCCTGCCAAGTTCAAATTTAAACAATAGAATTTTTGTAATAAATGCTGTGAAAACACTCATGGAGGTAGTACTACATTCATTTAAATGTTTAGCCAAAAGGTCAACAGTAAACTACTGCTTACAAATATACAGCTACTTATAAGAAACACTAATACAAAAGTATCAGAGACAAAATTAGAAATGAAAGATTATTCTCCATTGGTTAATGCTTTATTATCTGACTGTATATTTTTAAAAGGCACACAACTTTAAACTTCTGGTTCCTAAAAAAGATGTACACTGTTAATAATTAATAAAGATATGGCCTCTATGATGGTAAATGCAACACCTCTAAAACAGCACTGCTCTGAAACATGTGGATTTATCTGTCTAGTTTAAGTTGGACCAATGGGTGCAATGGATTTTTTACTGAGCATGCTCTGAAGTGGAAAAACTATTATTATTATCGTATGTTATGTAACTATAGTTTTTGGCAAGCATTACTTATAGCCTGTAGGAAATGAATTTAGAATCATATAATACATCATTAAATACAGACTAGTGTAATATTTTACCTAAGAAACAATTCTTCAGTGAAAACACCAGTGTTAAAGAATTAGTATAGGTGATTTCAGCTCTTAAGAATTAATTGGAAGAGCTCCTAGTATCACTTTTGATAAACAGGCACTCAGTGTTCACCACTTGGCAGGCAGTGTTGGATGAGGCCTTGGGTCCTGTCATCTATAATCTGCAGAATGACATTTTTCAATCATTTATTCTCTAGAACTCTTTTCTGCAGCTGCTTAAAAGCTGTTCTTAACCAGAAGGTGGAAATTAAGCACTGCTTTGGGGACACTAGATTTTTTTAGCCTCATTTCTACTTTTGATAAAACATCTCTTTTCTATTTATCTTAGAAAGGATTAACTGTTTAATCATTATGTGTGAACACTATATCCAAATACAGAATAAAAGAATGTCTCATGTTCAGAAAATGTTCAACAGTTCAAATTTATCAGTGCAAACAACTGAGATGTGCAGATCCTCTATTAAAGAAAGAATCCCCATGCTTTGTATAATGTTACATAGCAACAATATACATACTTAGATGTACTGATCCATATAGACTTTAAGAAAAGAGAATAAAATTTAGGAGTCTCATTGGTTCGAAAGGCAGAAATTTTACTCATTTATGATATTTAGAAACTATCACAGACTAATAACATATGAAATAAACACCAATACCAATAAATAAATGTTAGGATATATGAAACAGTAAGTAAAAGGGTCTATTACTTACCTCCTCTACATTAGAAGCAGTCTTGGCAGAAGTTTCCATGAAGATGAGGCCATGTTCTCGTGCAAAAGCTTCACCTTCTTCTTTTTTAACTTCTCTTCTAGATTCTAAGTCGCTACACGTGAGACAGAAAGGGTCATGTTATTAGCCTCTATGTATAAACAGAAGCATGTGCAGAAAGCAAACCACAAACTACACTAACTGGATCACTAATTTCAGTTGCTTAAATTATTAGTTTCTTTGTAAAGCAAAGCTATTGGACAGTAGGGACAGACAAAAGTCTTAAGCTAAAAATTCTGGATTAAAGTGTATTACTCCATATTAGAAATGGATTAGTAAGGTAGAGGGAAAAGCAGTAGTCCCCCTCAAGTGTATTTTATAGTAAAAGTTTAAAAACTTTACTAAAGCTTAATTTTTTGGTTTTGGTTTTTTGAGACAAGAGTCTCACGGGGTTTGAACTCACGTGCTGGGATTATAGTTATGTGCCACCACGGCCAGCTCAGCTTGTAATTTTGGTTAACGTGTTTTTCAGATTTATTCATACAATACATGTAAATATAGTTTCTTAATCTTTTACTGTTGTACTGTATTTTACTGACTAAATACACAACTTCTTTATTTCTGTAGTAAACAGGATTATTTGTAATTTTGCATTATTACAGTTACAATGAATATTATATGAATATTTTTAGAGTAGACACACCAAAGCTTTTCTATGGTAATATTTTTCAGTCATTATTCAATAAATTGTAAAATAATTTCAATAGGTCACACTTAGAATTTGCTTAAAAAAAAAAGAAACAGTAGGAAATTAATTATTAGAGTATATCATTCACTAGTCCATGGAATTTTTGTTACCTACATATAAATATATGTAGGATATAGGTCAAATAAAAATCTGAGTCACTGTACTTGAATACACACCTAGTAGAGTTGCTTTCCAAAAACAAAATCATCTCAGCATTCCAGGCATAAAAGCAAATTGATGTCTTTGGCTACATTCCCTATAAATCCCATTCAAGTTGCTTTTATTACATATGTGTCTTTATTTCCTAAACTGTTCTTTTATTTGATGCCCTACCTTGTGTTTAGTGTTTATGTTTACATCCTTGGTTTAAAAAAAACTACTTCTTTTTGTTTTGTTTTGTTTTGTTTTGGTTCCAGGGCTCAAACTCATGACCTCACACTTGCCAGGCAGGTGCTTACACCACTGAGCTAAATCTCCAGCCCTAAAACTACTACTTCTTAAAACTCAGCTTCCTTTTTCTTGTGTATCTGATTTTAAATGTCACAGTAAGTGTGTCATCTGTTACTGACTAGGTTTGTTCTCCTCAAATCCTGTGCTAGCTCCCTATTGTTTAATGCACTAGATGAAAAAACTGCTTATTCTCTGTTCTGAAGTCCGTCCCAATTTGCCTCACCCAATAAAAACTACCTCATTTAATTCTCTCTGTTCTTTCCTATTCATCACAGTCCTACTCATAAGGGTAACCACCCAGTTACTGAAAACATTTGTGTGTACGTACTACCATACTTTGCTTCTCCTTTACACACTTGAACTTTAAGGTCTTCATAACTAGCAACCATTTTAAACCCATCAGTAAACTACTGTCTATCATGTTTTGGGCACAAGGAAAAAAGTGGTACAATAAAAACATGGAAAAAAAATCACCAAATATTGTCCTCTTATTACTCTGTACATTAAACAGCAGAATGAATACATCCATCATGTAGACTAAAGGTTCCCTCCAACAGGGTGAGATGATTTAAATGAGGAAGAATACTTAAGAGCCTTGAGCCAGTATCATTTACATAAATATTTGAACAGCAAATATGAATTTCTACTAAAATAACACTATCAAAATCAGAACAGCATGTTATTTTGCTACTTTACTTTTTCTAACGATACTGATGCACAACTGACAGAAACGGAACTGCAATTAAATGTAAGATCAGATGAGTTCTGACACACACACAGCAGTCTCCCCAGCTTCCTTAAACCTTGCTGTAATCTAACCTTTCCTCTCCCTACACTGTACGCAACCATCATCAAGATCTACATTTTTTAAGCTTTTATAGTCTTGTTTTCTCGTTTGTTTGTTTTTCACTCAGGATCATTATTTAGAGATTAACTCATCTTGTCAATGCAATCCTTTAGTTGTTGCTCTTTACTGCTAAGTTGTATTCTACAGTAATACTATATCAAATTTACATATCCAGTATCTGCTAATTGATATTTGGGTCATTTTTTTGTTTTGACTACTGTAAATAAAGTTGTTAAAAACATCTGTGTCCAATTCCTTATGTATGAAATGAAAATTTATATGAGGCTAACACCTAAGAGTCAAATGGCCAGGCAGTATGATGGCTACATTTCATTTCTAACGAAATGAACAAATTGTTTTCCAAAGAGATTATATGCATTTTGGCAATGCACCTTTTTAATTTTTTTTAAAGAGAAACAAAAGCACATAAAGGGTAGATAATACAGAATTTCAAAAAAAAAAAGATAAAGAATAAGAAATCACTAGTTGATAAATTACATATTGTCCTCTTAGAAATAGTTGTTCAAGTTACAAAATTAAAGCCTACAAAGTAGACATTCAAATAGTGAGACTGTAAACAGCTACGCATGCATGAGTCTCTACATGTATTTCTATCCTTTCCATATTAGAAGGAAAAACAAAACCCAGCGAGACAAAACAAAGCAAATTCCTATAAAAACATGAAATCAAAAAGTGGTATAAAACCACATTACAAGGTGATCTACAATGATTGCTGTGTTGTTTCTTATTATCTTCAACAGAATTGTCTGTATCATCAGGCACAATTAAATATAGCTGTATAATTGAATATAGCAGTATATAACAATATTAGTAAAAATAAAACATTGTAGACAGTATAAAACTTCAAAGGCAGGTAATAATCAAACCATAGTGAATATTCTAGAGAATCTTGTCAAGTGCAGTTGCCTATACTCTCAGACTTGATACTATCAATCATAACAGCTTTGAATAAAATCTATCAATACAAAACAGTGATCTAACAAACCAGATTCAATTATAATCAGTCATGGTAAAACAGTGTAGGTTATACAGAGCTTTAGATTAAATTAATAGGAAATTAAGGATGATTACCATACCATTATCCTGTTATTTT
>PVLA01012672.1:0-42470 GCA_004027455.1 Hydrochoerus hydrochaeris | reverse complement strand
ACAAAAAACTCACTGAGAGAGAAATTATGGAAATATCACCCTTTACAATAACATCTAAAAAAATGAAATACTTAGTAATCAACCTAACTAAAAATGTAAAAGACCTATATGCTGAAAATTTTACTATGCTGAAAAAGGATATTGAAGAGGATATTAGAAAATGGAAGGACATTCCTTGCTCTTGGTTAGGAAGAACCAACATTGTGAAAATGGCCATACTCACAAAACTGTTATACAGATTTAATGCAATCCCAATCAAAATAACATTGATATACCTCACAGATCTAGAGAAAACACTCCTAAAATTCATTTGGAAACAGAAGAAACCTAGAATAGCAAAGGCAATTCTAGGCAACAAAAGCAAGGCAGGACGCATCTCAATTCCTGACTCGAAATAGTACTATAAAGCCACAGTGATCAAATCAGCTTGGTACTGGCAAAGAAATAGACCTGAGGATCAATGGAACAGATTAGAAGATGCAAGCACAACTACAAAGACACTCAGCCACCTGGTATTTGACAAAGGAGCTAAATATATCCACTGGAAGAAGGATAGTCTCTTTAATAAATGGTGTTGGAAAAATTGGCTCTCTACATGCCAAAGATTGAAACTACATCCATGCATATCACCATGCACAAAACAAAAGTCTAAATGGATCAAAGACCTCAATATTAAAACAGAAATACTAAATCTACTGGAAGGCAAGGTAGGTAGAAGTCTTGGAGACATAGGGGTAGGCAGAGAATTCATGAACCAAATGAAAACTGCATGGGAAACACTTCAAAGAATCAACAAATGGGATCTCACATTATTGAAAAGTTTCTGCACTTCAAAGGAAATCACCAACAGAGTGAAAAGAAAACCAACAGAGTGGGAAAGAATTTTAACTAGCAACCCCTCAGACAAAGGACTTGTGTCCAGAATACATAAAGAATTGAAAAACATCAAGCCCCCTAAATTCAAAGGCCATCTCCAAAAATGGGCATCTGAGATGAACACACATTTCTCAGATGAAGAGATACAAATGGCAAATAAATGCATGAAGAAATGTTCACAATCATTGGTCATTCGAGAAATGCAAATTAAAACACCATTGAGATTCCATCTTACCCTAGAAAGAATAGCTGCCATCAAGAAATCAACTGATAACAAATGTTAACGAGGCTGCGGGGAAAAAGGAACACTGCTCCATTTTTGGTGGGAATGTGGACTGGTACAACCATTATGGAAATCCATATGGAGAATTCTCAGAAGACTAGGATTGGAAGCCCCATTCAATCCAGCTATTCCCCTCCTGGGTATTTTCCCTGAAGAACTGAAAAGTTCATATCACAATGATATATGTGCACCCATGTTCATAGCTGCACAATTTGTGATAGCTAAATCCTGGAAACAACCAAGATGCCCATCAACTGCAGAGTGGATGAAAAAGATGTAGCATTTTTATACAATGGAATATTACTCAGCTATAAAAAAGGATGATCTTGAGGCCTTTATAGACAAAGGGAGACAACTTGAGACTATCCTCATTAGTGAAATAAATAAGAATCATATTTATAAATATCATATTGTGTCTCTAATGTAAAAAGTAAATAAGAACTACAAATGTAATAAAACCAAAATGTGTAATTTTTATTGTAAAAAAGAGAGGAAAAGAAAGTACTTTAAGGGATATAACTGCATTTTTGTTTGAGTGTGTAAAATAGATGACCATATTGCTGAATCTTTGTTGGATCTTTGAGCAAAACTGTTTGTAGTCTGACTCTTTGAATATTTACTATGTACCCTTTAACTTTGTAACTTGAACAACTACATCCAGGATGACAGTACATAATTTATAAATTACTGATTTCTTAGTAAGGCTTTTTCTCATTCTCCTTTTTCTTCCTTTCTTCTAGAATTCTGTATTGTTGCTACCCTTTTTTTCTTTTTTGTTTTGGTTTGTTTTTCTTCTCTTTAAATAAAATTTTAAAAATGTGTAATTGCCATTGTAAAAAAGAAAAATAGGAATTGCCATAAAAGATATAACTGTATGTATATTTATGTGTGCAGGATTGTTACCCATATTTCTTAGTTCTTGTTTGATTGTTGAACAGATCTGTTTGCAGTCTCACTGCTCGAGTGTCTATTTTGTGGGCTTTAATTTTGTAACTTGAACAACTATTTTTAAAAGAGCAATATGTAATTTATCAGCTAGTGATTTCTTACTGTTTATGTTTTTTTGAAATTCTGTAATATTTCTCTCGTTTTTCTGTTTTATTCCTTTAAATAAAAAATTTTAAAAAAAGAAAAACTCAATATCAGTTACTGAAATTGAAAATATAATTAAAAACTTACAAAGAAAAGCCCAGGTCCTGATGGTTTCACTCCTCAATTCTACAAGAAACTTAGTGAAGATTTAACACCAATATTCATTAAACTCTTTAATATAATTGAAAAGGAAATGATTCTCCCTAACTCATTCCTGGGGCAAATATTACTCTGATACCAAAACCAGAGAAAGACCCAACCAAAAAGGAGAACTATAGGCAAATCTCTATAACCGACATTTATGCAAAAATTATCAATAAAATACTATCACATAGAATGCAGCATATCATTAAGAAGATTATACATCATGACAAAGTGGGATTCATCCCAGGGATGCAGGGATGGTTCAACATATGCAAATCAATAAATGTAATACACTACATCAACAAAGTCAAAGACAAAAAAAATCACATGATCATCTCAATAGATTCAGAAAAAGCTTTTGATAAAGTTCAACACTTGTTCATGATAAAAACCCTAAAGAAAATTAGAATGGATGGTTTCTACCTCAACCTGATAAAAGCCATCTATGACTAACCAATAGCCAACATCATACTAAATGGTCAAAAACTGAAAACTTTCACTCTGAAATCAGGAACATGAAAAAGAGGTTCACTATCTTCATTCCAGTACAGGTCTGGAAATGTTAACCAGAGCAATTAGATGAGAGATAAATAAAAGAAATAAGGATAGGAAAGCAAGAAGTTAAATTATCACTATTTGCAGATGACATGATACTTTACATAGAAGATTACAAAAACTCCATCAAACAGCTACTAGAGTTAATAAGCAAATTCAGCAGTGTGGCTGGATATGAAGTCAACACTCAAAAATCAATAGCATTCCTGTACTCAAACAACATGCTCACTGAGAGAGAAATTATGGAAATTACAGTAGCATCCAAAAAATAATAAGAAAGAAAGAAGAGAGAGAGAAAGAAGAAAGAAAGGAAAGTAAGAAAGAAAGAAAGAAAGAAAGAAAAAAGAAAGAAAGAGAGAGAGAGAAAGGGAAGAAAGAAAGAAAGAAAGAAAGAGAAAGAAAGAAAGAAAGAAAGAAAGAAAGAAAGACTTAGGAATCAATCTAGCAAAGGATGTAAAAGACCTATACATTGAAAACTATAGTACTCTAAAAAAGGAGATTGAAGCAGATGTCAGAAAATGTAAAGTTATCACTTCCTTTTGGATGGGAAGTACCAATGTAGTTAAAATGGCCATATTCCCAGAACTCTTACACAGATTTAATGCAATTTTGATCAAAATATCATTAGCAGGCCTCACAGATCTAGAGAAAACATTTCTAAAATTCATTTGGAAACATGAGACCTAGAATAGCAAAGGCAATCCTGGCAACAAAGGCAAAGCAGGAGGCATCACAATCCCTTACTTAAAATTATACCTCAAAGTTACTGGTACTGGCAAAAAACAACAACCACAAAAACAGACCTGAAGATCAATGGAACAGATTAGAAGAAGCAAGCACAGTTACAAAGACACTCAGCCACCTTATCTTTGATAAAGGGGCTAAATATAGTCACTAGAAGAAAGACAGCCTCTTTAATAAATGGTGCTGGAAAAATTCACATGCTGAAGACTGAAACTAGACCCATGTCTATCACCATGCACTAAACTAAAGTCAAAATGGATCAAAGATCTAAATAATAAGACAGAAACACTAAATCTACTGGAAGACAAGGTAGGTAGAGATCTTGGTGACTAAGAGTAAGCAAAATGTTCATGAACAAAATGCAAATCACACAGGAAATTCTTCAAAGAAATAACAACTGGGATATCATCATATTAAAAAAGCTTGCACTTCAAATGAAATCACCAATAAAGTGAAAAGAAAACCCACAGAATGAAAAAGAATTTTAGACCCTCAGACAAAGGACTTATATATCCAGAACATATAAAGCATTGAAACACATTAGGCCCCCAAAATTCAAAGGCCCAATCCAAAAATGGACATCTGAGATGAACATGCACTTCTCAGATGAAGAAATACAAATGACAAATAAATACATGAAGAAATGCTCAACATCACTGGTCATTCAAGAAATGCAAATTAAAGCAGCATTGAGTCTTCATCTCACTCCAGAGAGAATGGCTGTAATCAAGAAATCAATCAATATCAAATGTTGGCAGTGCTTGGGAAAAAAAATACTTCTGCACTGTTTTGGGGAGTGTAGACTGGTGCAGTCACTATGGAAATCAGTGCAGCAATTCCTCAAAAAACTAGAATTAGAAGTCCCATTCAGTTCAGCTATTTCCCTCCTAGGTATTTTCCTAGAAAAATTGAAAATGTCATGCTACAGTGATACATGTGCACCCTTGTTTATAGAAGTACAATTTGTAATAGTGAAATCTCAGAAACAACCCAAATACCCAACAACCACAGATGGATAAAAAAGATGTAGGATTTATATACTATGGAATATTACACAGTTATAAAGAAGGCCAGTCTTAAGGCTTTTATAGGTAAATGGAGACAATTTGAGACCACATTCATAAATGAAATGATTCAACCTCACATTTGTAAATATCATATTGTCTCCCTAGTGTAAAAAAACTGAAAGAGTAATAAGATCTGAAAAGTACAATAGATATTGTGATAATGAAAGGGAAAGAAAGTACTCAAAAGGAAAGAACAACTGGTATAGAGAAAAGGTGAAAAATAAGAAGGGAAAAGATTATATATATATATATATATATATATGTGTGTGTGTGTGTGTGTGTGTGTGTGTGTGTGTGTGTGTGTAAATACATATATACAAGATAGATAACTATACTACTAATCTCTTAGTGCATCCAAAAGAACAGCTTGCACTTTCACTGTTTGATCATTTTTTGTGCCCAAATCTTGTAACCTGAACAACTATTTCTAAAATAACAATATACAATATATTAACTAGGGTTAATTACCTTTTTAAAAATTCTGTATTGTTTCCTTTTTTCTGTTTTGCTTTTTAAAATAACAAAATAGGTATGAAGAATTTCTGGAGATAAAGCAAATATTTTAAACCTCAATTGTGATAATGATTACATGGCTGTATACATTTGGCAATATTCATCAAATTATACATTGTACATAATGAATTTTACCACATGCAAATTACACATCAATAAACAACTTTCCAAAGTATCACACTAACTATGACCTTGAATACTTACAAAAAATGACTAAATAATAAGCAGACTAACAATACAATTGCCACTGTAAAACTATTTAAAAATCTAAGATATGAAGTGTGCAATCATTTTGTAGAATTTTTATCAAAATAATAATATATTTACTAAAATTATAGTATTTTGTAGATAATGACTTAATTTTATGAAATTAAGTTACATTGGAAATTTTATTCCAGTACTATCAGATAAATGTGTTGTATGTATGTCCATGAAATATTACCAAAAGAATAATGGCTTTCATATGTAACCCATGGAAGACAATTTCATTGCATACCCCTCATATCTACTCCTTCCATCATGTTCTTATTCCCGGCATTGTTCAGTCTTTCACAGTCTCTTCTCTGGCTATTATAGCAGCCTCAAACTCCCTGATTTCAGTCTAGATTTGCCTTTACAATTACTCCATAAATGCTTTACCATCAGCTGTACTCCCCCAAACAAATATCCATTATTCTCTGTAAACCTCTGAATAAAATTGAACTTCTTGGTTCTAATAATCTATATTTCCCTTAATCAGACCTCAAATCTGTCATTAAGATCTATCTCTAATTCCTGATCCATACAAAATTACATATCATTTGAGGGATTTTTCAGCAGGAATATCTCTTCATATTATTTATCTTTTAGAAATCCTTCCCCATATCCAAGCCTTGAATGCACATATAGGTTGAATCCCAGTGCACAAGAAAACCTTGGAACTTTACTTCCAGGCGGTCAGACCATGCTCTGTATGTGAAATCTCCCTAGGATGCACTGGAGGTATTGGTGGGCCTAACGGGGCCATGCCCAGTGAAATCCAAGCAGCTAGCAGGGGCTGGAATTCAGTCCTGGGCCCTGAACACATGCAGATTGAATTCCAGCACACTGGGAAGTCTTGGAACGTAGCTTTCAGGTAGTAAGACCATGCTCTGTGTCTGAAATCACCAGAGGACACATGGGAGAGCCTTGTGGACCTAACTGAACTACATCCAGCAAACTCCAACTGGCTAGCATTTGTCTAAACTGCCCCTGGAGACAAAAGTGAGCAAGGTGATTCCTAGTGCATAGAGGAAGCTTTGAAACATCACTCAATACCTGGAAATATAGGAAGATGACAAATGAAAGAGCAAAATGCAATCTCAAACTTCCAGCACAATGCAAGCAAGTATAGGAGACATTGACACAGAACAAAATATAAGCCATACACCTGAAATTCCTGAAATGATAACAACTGAAGTAAAGAAACAACTCTGGGAAGCTATAAAAAAAACTCAAATAGGAAATAGTATTCCAGGTAAAAGAATAAATGATAAGTGTAATGAAAGAAATGCTAAACACATCTAAAGAACACATAGTTAAAAAATTAGAGCAACAATGCAAAAAGAGGAAACTGAATGAACAATATAAGAAACAAACAGAATGCATGAAGCAGATTCAAAGAGATACACAGGGATTCAAAAATTCCATAATTCCATTGCAAGTTGGCAAAACCACCTTCCACAAAAGTGAAGATAGAATTTCAGACCTTGAAGACAAGATGACAGCTAGTGAATGGGAAAGGAAAGATCTTTTAAAAGTAACAAGGAATCAGGAAATAACAATTCAACAACTGCAAGATGATGCAAAGAAAAACAATATAAGATTGATAGGTATAAATAAAAAGGAGGATGACAACACAAATGATATCAAGAGGATATTTACAGAAGTAATAGCTGAAAATTTCCCAAACATGATAATGAAAACTGACATATAGATCAGGGAAGCATATAAAACTCCAAATATCTCAACCAAAAGAAAACTACAAAAAGAAAGAAGGAAAGAAAGAAAGAAAAAAAGAAAGAAAGAAAGAAAGAAAGAAAGAAAGAAAGAAAGAAAGAAAAAAAGAAAGAAAGAAAGAATAAAACTATACCCAAACATATAATAATCAACATCCCAGAAATCCAACATAAGAACAGAACATTAAAAGCTGCTGGAGAGAAGACACGGATCACCCATAAAGGAAAGCCTATCAGAATCACAGCAAACTTCTCTACACAAACAATTAAGTCAAGAAAAACATGGAGTGAGGTATTTCAGATCCTAAAAGAAAACGACTTCCAACCCACACTGATGTACCCTGCAAAACTATCCTTCAAAATGGATGGAGAAATAAGATACTTCCATGACAAAGAACAGCTGAAGAACTTCATGACCACCAAACCAACCCAGCAAAAAATACTGAAAGACATTCTAGACAGGCATAGGAAAAAAACACTAAGCAAGGCAAGCAATTAAACAGACTGGAAAGGTAAAGAATTAACAACAGAAAAACACCACATCAAAAATAAACCAATATATATCAGTTATAACCATTGATGTGAATGGCTTCAATTCACCAATCAAAAAAAACAGACTGGCAGAATGGATCAAGAAAAAACGTCCAACCATATGCTGTATACAGAAAACCCATCTAACCAAAAAAGCAAACTCATAGGCTGAAAGTCAAAGGATGGAAAACAACACTCCATGCAACAGGATCCCAAAAAAATCAGGGATAGCTCTTCTGTCTGCAGACAACATGAACTTCAACCCAAGAATGATCCAGAGAGATAAAGAAAGCCACTAAATACTTGTTAGGGGAAAACTTCAAGAGGAAGAGACAACAATCTTAAATATATATGCACAAAATTCCAGAGCACCCAGCTATATAAAACAAATATTAATAGAAATGAAAAATCAAATAAGCAATAAAATTATTATAACAAGAGACCTCAACATGCCATTGACACAAAGGGACAGATCAACTAGACAAAAAAAATCAGCAAAGAAATAACAAAACTGAATCACACCTGTGAACAAATGGTCTTGGTGAACATATACAGAGTGTTACACCCAACAACATCAGAATATACATTCTTCTCAGAAACACATGGAATGTTCTCTAAAACAGACCATATACTAGCCCACAGAACATGCTTAAGTAAGTGCAAAAGAATTGAAATTATCCCATGCATGTTATTGGATGATAGTGCCATGAAACTAGAAATTAATGACAAAAGAAACTGCAAAAACCCCACAAACACATGGAAACTGAATAATATACTCCTGAGCAATCAGTGGGTCACAGAGGAAATTAAAGAAGAAATTAAGCAATATTTACAGGCAAACAAAAATACAAATACAGCTTACTGGAACCTGTGGGATGCAATGAAAGCAGTTGCCAGAGGAAAACTTATTGTGGTGAACTCCCACATCAGGAAAGCAGAATGAACACAAATAAAAAACCTGATACTACCCCTCAAACATCTAGAAAGTGAAGAACAAGACAAGCCTAAAGCCTAAAGCCAAAAGAAGGGAGGAAAGTATAAAGGTCAGAGCAGAAATCAATGCAATAGAGACTAAGAAAACAATACAAAGACTCAATGAGTCAAAGAGTTGGTTCTTTGAAAGAATAAATAAAATTGACAAGCCTCTAGCCAACCTTATTTTAAAAAGGAAAGAAAACACTCAAGTTAATTCAATAATGTATGAAAAGAGTGAAATCACTACAGATCCTGTGGAAATACTAAGATCATCAATACCTATTTTGAAAGCCTGTACTCTTATAGGCTTGATAACACAGAAGAAATGGACAGATTCCTAGAAACATATGAATTACTAAAGCTGAGTCAGGAAGATGTAAAACTGCTGAATAACCCAATTTCAATTAACAAAATTGCAAATTTAATTAAATCCTTACCAACAAAGAAAAGCCCAGGTCCAAATGGATTTGCTGCTTAATTCTAGAAGAAATTCAAAGAAGATTTAATACCAACACTCCTCAAACAATTCAGTGAAATTGAAAGGAAACAATTCTGCCTAACTCATTCATGGAAGTGAACATTATTATAATACCAAAACCTGACAAAGACCCAACTAAAAAAGAGTACTACAGGCCAATCTCCCTAATGAACATAGATGCAAAAATTCTCAATAAAATTTTGGCAAGCAGAATGTAGCAAATCATCAAGAAGATTATACACCATGACCAAGTGGTATTCATTCCAGGAATGCAGGGATGGTTCAACATATGCAAATAAATAAATGTAATCCATCATATCAATAGAGCCAAAAATAAGAAACACATGATCATTTCTATTGATGCAGAAAAAGCTTTTGATAAGGTCCAACACTTATTCATGATAAAAACCTTACAAAAAATTGGAATAGATGGGTCTTTATCTGAATATGATAAAAGCCATCTATGAAAAACCAACAGACAGCATTGTATTAAATGGTGAAAAACTGAAAGCCTAGACCCTAAAATCAGGAACAAGACAAAGATGTCCATTATCACCACTTCTATTCAATATAGAAAACTATATTGAAATACTATCCAGAGCAATTAGACAAGACAGAGAAATAAAAGGAGTAAGGATAGGAAAAGAAGTTAAATTATCATTATTTGCAGATAATATGATACTCTACGTAGAAGACACCCAAAACTCTATTGAAAGACTCCTAGGCATAATAAATAAATTCAGTAATGTAACTGGATACAAAGTCAACACTCTAAAATCAATAGCATTCCTATACACTAACAACAAAACCACTGAGGGAGAAATAAGAGGAGCCACACCCTTCACAATAGCATCCAAGAAAATGAAATATTTATGAATAAATCTAACATAAGAAGCAAAAAATCTATTCAGGGAAAAATTATAATACCCTGAAAAAAAGAAATCAAAGACGATCTCAGAAAATGGAAAGACAACACTTGTTCATGGATAGGAAGAACACACATTGTGAAAATGGCCATTCTCCCAAAATTGCTATACAGATTTAATGCAATCCCAATCAAAATGCCACTAGCATACCTCCAAGATCTAGATAAATGATTCCTAAAATTCATCTGGAAGAAGAAGAGACCTAGAATAGCAAAGCCAACTCTAAGCAATAAAGGCAAGGCAGGAGGCATCACAATCCCTGACTTGAAGTTGTACTACAAAGCTACTATAATAAAATCAGCATGGTACTGGAATAAAAACAGACCTGAATATCAATGGAATAGATTAGAAGATACAACTACAACTACAAACACACTCAGCCTCCTTATCTTTGATAAAGGGGCCAAACACATCCACTGAAAGAAAGATAGTCTCTTCAATAAATGGTGCTGGAAGAATTGGCTTTCCATATGCCAAAAACTAAAAATAGACCCATACCTATCACTGTGTACTAAACTAAAGTCTAAATGGATCAAAGATCTAAATATTAAAATAGAAACACTAAGTTTGTTGGGAAACAAAGTAGGTAGAAATCTTGAAGTCATAGGGGTAAGTAGAGAACACATGAATAAGAATCAAACCGCATGCGAAATACTTCACAGAATAAACAACTGGGATTGCATCCTATTAAACCGTTTTTGCATGTCAAAAGAAATGTCCTGTATAGTGAAAAGAAAACCCATAAATTGGGAAAAAAATCTTAGTGAACTGTCCCTCAGACAAAGGACTTCTGTGCAGAACATATAAAGAATCTTTAAAAATCAGATCCCCAAAATTCAAAGACCCACTCCAAAAATGGGCATCTGAGATGAATACACAGTCCTCAGATCAAGAAATACAAATGGCAAGTGAATACATGAAAAAATGTTCAGCATCATTGGTCATTATAGAAATACAAATTAAAACAGCACTCAGGTTCCATCTCACCCCAGAAAGAATAGCCAGGATAAAGGAAACTACCAACAACAAATGATGGAGAGGCTGTGGGGAAAAAGGAACTCTTCTTCACTGTTGGTGGGATTATAGACTGGTGCAACCACTGTGGAGGTCAGTCTGTGAGATTCGTCAAAAAGCTGGCATTGGAAGTCCCATTTGACCCAGGTATTCCACTTCTGAGCATATTCCCAGAAGAAATGAAAACATCATACCACAGTGATATATGTGCACCCATGTTTATAAAAGCACAATTTGTAATAGCCAGACCTTGGAAGCAACCTAAATGCCCATCAACTGAGGAGTGGATAAAAAAGATGTGGTAGTTTTATATAATGGAGTACTACTCTGCTATAAAGAATGATCATATTGAGATATTGATAAGTAAATGTATGCTACTCAAGACCATACTCATAAGTGAAATAAATCAAGCTCACATGTGTAAATACCACATAGTCTTCCTAGTGGAAGAAATGGTAAGAGTATATAAGATATGAAAAACTGAATAAACACAGTGAAAGGACAAGAATATGCTTAAAGGGTAAATAATAATATCTCAAGGAAAATGAGGAACAAGAACAAGGAAGGGAAAAGAAAAAATATCTGAAAGTATATAAACACATTTAGGATGGCTAAGATGATGTGCTACAAATTCTTTAAGTTCTTGGAACAAAATAGTTAACATTCATTGGATTGGAACAATTTTTCATATTATTGTATGATGATCTGAGAAACTCTTGAAGACCTTTATATAAAATAACAACCCTAGTTATGCTCATGCCACCTTGTTTTGAAGGCCTATATTGTCAGTATTCTGGGCTCTTTGCTATTGTTTATGTCTTTTTCATTTTGTGTTTTTCTAGGAATTCATTTTGTTTTGTCTTGTCTTGTCTTGTCTTGTCTTGTTTTGTTTTGTTTTGTTTTGTTTTGTTTTTCCCTCTAATACAGAAATAATAGGTATACATGTAGAGACTCAGGCATGCATAGAACTTTTAACAGCTCATGAGAATCAATTATATAATGTACAATGAAGTGAACAGCTACTTTGAAGAAAAAGAGACACTAAGGTACCCAGTGCTGATTCTGTAGTGTCATGTTATGAAATACTATTATACCAGCAATACTATTATTCTTTGTTCAGAGTGATTTTAGTCTGCTTTGTTTTGTTTAATTTCAACATATGTGAAGGTATGGAAAGCTATTTTGAAGAGAATAAAAAACACTATGGCTGCCATTGTTGGCTTCTCTGTTGTCTGGTCTTGAAGACCTAAAATGCATTCATCATCCCATTCTGATCAGTTTTATACTATTTTGTTTTGTATGAATTCATTGTATGTGAAGATATGGACAACTATTTGGAAGAAAACAAGAGACAATGTGATATACAGTGAAGATCTGTTGCATTGCTTTGAAATCTGTGTCTCTTACACTGTTTTCTTCTGATCTGTTTTGTTCTGTTTAATTTTACGCTCTTTAAAATAAAATTTTTTAAAATTTTTTAAAAAGAAAAAGAAATCCTTCTCCATGTTGTTGAAAATCTATTCTTTCTTGTCCAGCTCCTAAAATGTTATTCTTGTTTGTATTTTTTAAATGAATGAATGTGAATGAAGCACTATTTCTATTAGGTTTATCTTAGTTTCCAAGCCAGATATTTCTCCTTCCTTTAAAGAGCCATGAGTTTTACTTCAGTTTTTGTTATTGTGTTAGACATACTTTCTCTAAGATGACTGTTAAAAGAAAACCTGTCTCAATTCTCACCCTAAAATATATATTATTAAATACTTGTGCTGAGGATTGTGTTTCATTCATTTTTATCTCCACAGAGTATCCAGGGCTACAAGTAATAATCTTCAGAGCAATTCTCAGAAGCTTCTGTAGCAATCCGCCTAAAATTCATGAAGGATCTAAAGATGAAACTCTACAGAAGACTGGTAGAAATTTGTTGAAAATCTGAGGCTACTCTCTTGATGTAATTTTAATATGACTTACACTGTAAAACTTTGGGGAAGTACAATTTTTTTTACAATTTACATATTTATAATAACATTCAAAACAATATTTTTAAATTAATGACACTGGGTTACCTATCTAATATTTTTAAATGCAAAAAACCATCAGATAACTGAATAGAAAAATATAATAAAAATAGTGTATTATGTGTACTGTTATAACACATAGTTCTGTTTCATTTCTAGCTTTGTAATATACAATCCTCCTTTGCTAATGAGTAAAGATACAAATTCACAAAGTAAAATTAATCCTTTAGGTTTTATATGAAAAGATAACAGGCAATACTAATTCCTTGTTTTAAACTTTTGTATTTATTTTCATTGCATGTGTAATTTCAATAGTGCCTTCTTATCCTATATTATACCTTCTTGAAGATAAAATTGTCTTTAGCAAGTACTGAACAATATTCCATTACCAATGTGAACATTTACTGATCATTAATGATACAATAACATGGAAAATTCTGGACATGTTCTCTACCAGTTAAATTAACTCATAGGTACCTAATTAGCTTCTAGATTATATTAATGAATGCATTATTAAATATTATTTTAAGTGCTTCTCAAGAAATAAAAAGGGAGTAGAAGTCAAGATAGCTGATCAGTGAGCAGCAAAATACAAAGACTCCCAGGAGAAACAACTCATATGACAGAATAAAACATCCTGAAGAGACCCAGACAGAGGGAGATGGATCCTCTTGACACAGGAAGCAATTAAAACATTAAAAAGCTTGTCAAACAACTCAGGACTACAAATGAAACAGCTAAAAATTACAGGACACAGCATTTTTGCTGTGACCCACCAAGTTTGCGCCGGCCTGAATTTGAGCCAGCATGAATCTGCACTGGATGGCAGAGCCTCCCAAACTCATTCCCACCACCACTCACAGAAACCACGGCAGCACTGAAGTCAGGGGTTGGTGAGCCCAACTGAGAACAGAGCCGGCGAAGGGACCTTCATTAATCTACAGTCAGTGCTGGGAATGAGACTCCCCCACAGGAAGGGTACAACCAAATGTGTGACGTTGGAATCGGGCAGGAGGAGACTGAACTGGGAGTGACAGTGACTTTAGTTGGTTGCTCCCTCCCCAGAGCAGATTCATGGGATTTGCTTGGACTGGGTCATGCCTCTGGCTGGGACCCAGTGAGCCATCCCAAATAGATTACCTGCACCTAGCAGGCACTAACCGAGTGAAGGCCCCTGAAGTTTGGCTGGCCTGGTGGGGAGGGGCAGGCAGGAGAAGGTGGAGGTCCCTCACCAGCATGATTCAGAGGAACCATGGCCAACAGGGAAGAGGGAAGGGACCTCCACTGTACACCTGTGTGGAGGAAGCCAGGACCATGACAGGAGAGAAAGGCAAGAGGAGGCCCATGGCCCAGAACCCTGAGAGCACTGATCCAGGAGAGAGAGAAACAAGGGAGATTGAGGGTGGCAAACACGTGACACCAGACATGACTTCAAAGGACATTAAGAGAAATCTTTGAGACCTTGTAGAAGAGCTCAAAACTGAAATATTAAATCAGGTAAAGCAAGATATGAGTAGAGTAATAAAAGAAATGCTCTCAGGAAGCATCTCTCAGGAAGATACAGATGGAAGAAGGGAGGAACACAAAAAAGGAGAGAAACATTCAATAAACAATATAAAGAAAATATAGAATACATGAAGCAGATTCAAAGAGATGACCAAGAAATTAAAAACTCCATTGAAAGCTGGCAAAATGCCTTAAAAGAAACTAAGGATAGACTATCAAAACTTGAAGACAAGTTTGCAATGTGTGATCATTTAAAGAAAGATCTCTTAAAAATAACAAGGAAACAGGCAGTAACAAAACAAAGGCTAGAAGATGACAAGAGAATATACAATTTAAGAATAAGAAATGTGAGTGAAGAAGCAGGAATACATACAGGTGAATTACAATGACTATTCATGGAAATAATTGAGGAAAACTTCCCAAGCATGGGAAAAGAACATGACACTCGATTATGTGAGGCATACAGAACTCCAGCCACCTACAACCAAAACAGATCTACAACCAGACACATAATAATCAAGATACCAGAAATTCAATATAAAAACAGAATATTAAAAGCCATCAGAGAAAAGAAACAGATTACCTATAAAGGTAAGCTCATCAGGATCATGGCTGACTTCTCAACACAGACCATCAGATCAATAAGAGCTTTGAGTGAAGTATTCCAAGCCCTGAAAGAATATAACCTCCAGCCCAGATTGATTTATCCTATAAAACTGTCACTAGAAATTAATGGAGAAACAAGATGCTTCCATAACAAAGAGAAACTGGGGGAATTTGTGACCACCAATCCAACCTTACAGAGAATACTGAAGGACATTCTAGAGAGAGAGAAAAAAAAACCAGGATTTTAGGAACAGTGGCAGAAAGGCCTCAATGAGTGGGGCAGACAGTAGAATGAAGGAGAAAAATAGACAAACAAAGGTAGAAAAATAGCATAGCAGAAATGAGGCAGAGAAGGATGGCTAGAATCTCTAACATAGATGGCCTTGATACACTATATTGTTAGTAGTGCACCAGGATTTAAAACCCACATTACTCACACTACTCTGCTTAGATGTATTATATTCTGTTCCAGTCATTCTACCTGTACTAGACTTGAGGGCATAGACAGCAATCCCGAAAATAACAAGATATAGTATGGTAGTCATCCTTAATTTCCTATTAACTTAATCTAAAGCTCTGTAAAACCTACACTGTTTTACCATGACTGATCATAATCAAATCTGGTTTGTTAGATCGCTCTTTTGTATTTATAGATTTTATTCAAAGCTGTTATGATTGATAGTATCAAGTCTAAGAGTATAGGCAACTGCACTGAAGATGACAAGTTTCACTGGAATATCCACTCTGGTTTGATTATTACCTGCCTTTGAAGTTTTATACTGTCTACAATGTTTTATTTTTACTAATATTGTTATGTACTGCTACATTCAATTATACTGCTGTATTCAATTATGCCTGATGATATAGACAATTCTATTGAAGATAATAAGAAACAACACAGTAATCATTGTAGATCACCTTGTACTGTGGTTTTATACAACTTTTTGGTTTCATGTTTTTATAGGAATTTGTTTTGCTTTGTCTTGCTAAGTTTTGTTTTTCCCTCCTATACAGAAAGGATAGAAATACATGTAGAGACTCATGCATGTGTAGCTGTTTACCATCTCACTGTTTGAATATCTACTTTGCATGCTTTCATTTTGTAACTTGAACAACTATTTCTGAGAGGACAATATGTAATTTATCAACTAGAGATTTTTTATTGTTTATCCTTTTTTAAAATTCTGTATTATCTCTACTCTTTACATGTTTTGTTTCTCTTGAAATAAAAAATATGTTTTAAAGGGGAGAAGTAATTTGGATAGGGGAAAGGAGAAAAGAAAAGGAAAAGGAAAAGACATAAATTTCTATGTATATATATATGCATATATATATATATATATATACACAAGATAGCTAAAATGTCTATACTACTACTTGTATTAGCTATTGGAAAAGAACAGTTAATATTCATATGATTAGATCTATTTTACATGTCTTTATCTGTTATCCTAAGCAACCCTTTTGCAGGTAACAATATGCAATATTAGCAGCATTGTCAAATTCCTATTACCTTGTTTTGTAAACCTATACTATTATTATACTGGGTTTGTTGTTGAAAAAAAGAACTAAAAAAGGAAATTTTGTCATTATCAGAAAATATCTTTTTATATGTAGGAATATTAGGAAACAATCATTATGATACAAAAGGTTTTTATAAAAAATGGAAGTCATTTCTGTTGGGCTTTATAAACAATTTTATAGTTGAGTATAGTATTACATACTTAAAGCATGTGTTTAATTATACCCACCTGGTAAATCAAGATTTTTATAATTAAGGCTTTAAGCAGGAAACCAGATATATATCCACTTCATGATAGATCTTATTAACAAGAGTGCCAATACAAAGAAATTCACAGTAAATACCAGAGGAAAGAGAACAAGAACTGAGAGAGCTACTCAAATAAAGTCAGTTTTCCATGAGATGGGAAATAATGACTCATTTTATCAAGGTCAAAAGCTTCTTTGTAGCTTCTGCTTTTTCCAACTGAAATCAGGAAATTGAAAACCAAAAAAAAATACTAAAAAACTGAAAACACAAACATCTTTCTTTGAAATTATTATATGGATGTTAGGATTATTAAAACCTCAATAAAAGACATCAGGAATCTCAACATGTAGTGAAGCTCTCAAAACTTGAAAAATATCTAATTTTGGTACATAACTCTCTTTGAATAAAAAGGTGGGCTAGGTTTCAAGATGTTACAGTATCATAGTGTAAAAGGTGCAGGTAATTTACAGCATAATCCTATTCCAATTTGCTAGTAATTTCTGAAGTGGTCATAGAATTGCATTTGGATTGTGACTCCAGAAATTAATGAGGCACTGAGGACTGGAAAACTCAGTTGGACTGAACACAAATGGGTTGCAAATTTCAATCTAGCTGGAGGACTTATCACATATCAATGTTATTTTTAAAGGTAAAAATGAAATTGATCTGGAAATGAAGGAAATGTAACAAACATGAGAATATAGTAAAATACTCTCACCATGTTTGACATTAGCCAGACCCTCATTAGAACATTGCTTTTACTTGGTTCACAAATTTCCTCAACCTCAGTCCAGCAGATGGAAAAATCTGCCACGTGCCAAACAACAACCAAACAAAGATGAGTTGGAAAAATAGACCAACTCCTCTCTCTGTAATGGGAAAGATAGTTGACAAAAATGTTAACATTGCACAAAGCACAGTTATTTTAAGAGTGCTCTTTTATTCTCTCAGACTGTAATCCCTTCCCCTTCTACTGTTACTTTCAGCTTAAAGTCTAGATATATAAATGTGGAGAAAAGATGTAACTCCCTATTTTGACCATATATGTAATAATATGTTCAATGATTACTGAAAGTTTGCTCACTATAAAATGTTCTTTGCTCACAATTTAAACTATTGAACACAAATCTAGGGTAAACTTTTAAATAATAGTCATATTCTACTGATATGTTTCACCCTTATGTTGGCTCCACTGTATTTACAGTCTTCCTTGGATGGTTTGGTGGGCTTATGTTCTTTACAGAGTTCCTGAGCACTCCATTCATAAAAAATGGCTCCTTTCTCCCTACTGCTAAATCTGAAGACAAAGTTGACACCTGTATCTACTCCAGAGGCATCTGTCAGAGTCAAGGTATTTTCTGTAAGACGAGTAAAACAGTGAACGCAAGGCAGATGCTCAACTTACATCCAAACCAGTATATCTCTCATGAAAAAGTAGCATATATCAAAACACTGTACTGAACACAGAGATAAGTGACTTTCTTTTCACTGAATCCATTTTAGATCTTTTGGAATATAGTAAGACACACAGAAACAGATACAGTTTTGTATAAATCAGCATTTAATTTTAGAGATTTCAAATTCACACCCAAGTCAATGATAAGAAGTCACTATAAAAGAAGCCTTAAGGAAGTTTTTAATTAAGTTCAAATTAAAAATAAATGCCATTTGTAAACAAAGTAACCTGAGAAGTTACCATTGAGGAGGAAATTATGAAATATATTTTTAAAAATAGGTATGAGGTTGCTATTGGAAGGCTTGCCTCCTGCAGGTAGCAAGTATGAGCAAGGAGAAACAGCCAGACCCACCATTGTGCACCCACCACAATTGATGTGTTTGCTTCCCTCAGGTAACCAGAGTGGACAGTGACATCCCATGTACCTGCAAGTCATTGGAAATGCTTGCTTCCTATGGGCAGCTAGTGTAGGATGAGAGAACCACACAAATATACCCTTGTGTGTCTACTGCCATTGGAGGAGTACCTGTATATCCATGAGGGCTGAGAAAAGGAGCAGCTCTGCCACTTTGCACACATGGCCATCAAGGAAGTAGCCACACAGGCTGGAGAAGGTTGCCCCATGTTCCACTGCCTCCCTGGGAACCTGGGTTCAGAGAAACCCAAGTGCCTGGCAATTTCTTTACACTGCAGAGGGGCAACTAACATGGGAAGTGCCTGGGAACTGGCTTGTTGGGAGAAATCTAGGAAAATGCCAAGGTGAAGGAGTAAAAGGAAATCTTAGACCTCCAGTCCCAGACAGAACAAGTCTGGGAGATACAAACATGGAAGAAAGTGGAAGTCAAACACCTGATATCTATGAGAGGATAGCAACTGAAGTAAAGAAATAATTTCATGAGGCTGTAAAGTAATAAGATCAGAAATAATATCTCAGGGAAAGAAGAAATCATTAACATAATGAAAGAATTGCTGAGCATATCTGAAGATAAAAAAGAAGAACATAGGAAAATGATGGAAACTTTGAATGAACCATATAAGAAGGAATTACAATGTGTGAGAGATTCAAAGAGATATCCAGGAAATAAAAACTATCAAAAGTGGGAAAAACTACTTGAAGGAGATGGAAGAAAAACATTCAGATCTTGAAGACAGGATCACAGCTAGCAATTATGAAAGAAAAGATCTCAACAATAATGAGGAAACAGGAAAAAACAATTCAGTGGCTACATGACAATGCAAATAATAATAATTTAAGACATATATATGTCCAAAAAAAGAATGATATATATCAGCAAAAAAGAAGGAGTCAATGTAAATGACATGAAGAGATTATTTACAGAAGTATTATCAGAGAACTTCCCAAGCATGGGAAAAGGACCTGACATTCAGATAAGTGAGGCATACAGAACTCCAACTAGCCAAACCAAAATAAATCCACACCCAGATATATAATAATAAAGATCCTAGAAATTCAATACAAAAACAGAATATTAAAGGCTATTAGAGAAAAGGAATAGATCACCTATAAAGGTAAATCCATCAGAATTGCAGCAGACTTCTCAACACAAACCATCAAGTCAAGAAGAGCTTGAAGTGTTTCAAATACTGAAATAAAATAACTTCCAACCCAGACTGATCTATCCTACAAAACTATTTTTTCAAAATTGAAAAATAAGATACTTCCATAATAAAGGACAACTGAAGGAATTCATGACCACCAAACTAACCCTACAAAGAGCATTGAAAGATATTCTAGATAGATAAAAATGACCACAGTTAGAGGAATAGCAGCAGAGGAGGACTGCCAAACAGGGTAAGGCAACTAAATGAAGGGGAAAAGTGGGGGGGTCAACATTAGGAGGAAAGCATGGCAAAGAAAAACTATTGCTAGCCTATTGTAAACAGTAATATAGATGGCCTCAATTCACCAATAAAAAGAAATACAGGGAGAGTGGATCAAGAAACAACAGCTATCAATATGTTGTATACATGAAACATATTTAACTTGAAAGGAAATTCATAGACCAAAAGTCAAAGGAGAGAAAACAAAGTTCCATGTGACAGGAAACCAGAAAAAAGCAGGTGTAGCTTGTTCATCAACTGCACAATGGATAAGAAAGATATGGTATTTTCACAGAATGGAAAGCTACTCAGCTATAAAGAAGGAAAATTTCAAGGCTCTTATAGGTAAATGGATTCAACTTGAGATCATGTTCATGGGCAAATGGTGTGGACTCATAAGGATGAACATCATGTTATCTCCTAGTATAAAAAACTGAAGGAGTCACTGGGATTCAAAATATACAATAGATATTATGAAAGTGATAGGAGGATTTGCATCCAAGATGGCCAATTGATAGATAGCACAATAGAGGCCTCTCTGAGAAAAACAACTGAGATGCTAAAATCTAACACCATAGAGAAGACCAGATGAAGGGAGAGGAATTCTCATGACCCAGGAAGAAACTGAGCAAAAAGAAAAAATAAAAATAAAAAAAAGAAGAAGTGTGGACAGAGGGCTGGAGCTGGGCATGCTCTGGTCTCTGTACTGGGCTCGTCTTAGAGTCAGGTGACTCACAATTGAGCTGAGGTTGCATCCCCACCAAGAGCAGGGCTTGGTGAGCTTGGGACCCTTGGTGAGAAGAGGCACTGCAACAGGGAGTGAAAACAGTGAACCGAGCTTCATGGACTTTAGTGAGTGCTAGGAACTGGATTCCACAGAGTGGGATGAACAGCTAGACAACATATTGGATTTGGGCAGGACAGGCTTGAATCAACAACTGAGGCAGTATCAGTTGGAAGCTCCTGGCCCAAAGCAGATTGGTGGGATCTTCTTGGGCTTGGCCATGCCCCTGGTGGGGACCCAATAACCAGGGACGAGGCTGTCTCGAACCTGTGACATCTGCAGGGCACACACAAATGTACTGAAGACATTCACTGGTTGACTGTCTTAGAGAAGAAGGGCCAGCCCACATCGCTGCTACATGTACCTCACAGATTAATAGCAAACTGGAGAGGGCAGCACTTCCCTAGCCAGTATTCTGCAGAAAAACTGTAAGCAATGTGAAAAGGTTCTGAGACCTTCACCATTCACCTGTCTGAAAGAAAGCAGAAACATGACAAGACAGAAAAACAACAACAAGCCTCCAACCACCAACCCAGGAAAATAAGCCCAGGAAAAGTAAATACAGAGGAGATTGAGGGCAACAAGCATGCAATATCAGACATGGCCTCATCGGAAATAAAGAAATACTTCCGTGAGCTCATCGACAAATTTAAATCTGAAATTCTAACTCAGGTAAAGCAAGATATAAGAAGATTAATAAAAGAAGTGCTGGGTACTCCTCAAAAAGACACAAATGGAAGAATGGAGGAACCCAGAGAAAGGACAGAAACCTTTGATGAAGAACATAAACAAAATCTAGAATACATGAAACAGATCCAAAGAGAATACCAAGAAATTAAAAACTCCATTGAAAGCTGGCCAAAATTAACAGAAACTAAAGACAGACTTTCAAAACTTGAAGATAGATTTGCAATGTATGGTCGTGTAAGGAAGGAACTCTTAGGAACCAGGAAGTAATGACACAAAGACTAGAAGACAACAAGAGGATTTATAACTTTAGAATAAAAAATGTGAACAAAGAAGCAGGAACAAATACAAATGAAATAAAAAGGCTATTCACAGAAATAATTAAGGAAAACTTCCCAAGCATAGGAAATGGAAGTGATGTTCAGATATATGAGATATACAGAACTCCTGCCAGCTACAACCAAAACAGATCTACACCCAGACATATAATAATCAGGATCCAAGAAATCCATCACAAGAACAGAATATTAAAAGTGGTCAGAGAAAAGAAACATATTACCTATAAAGGAAAACTCATCAAAATCACAGCAGACTTCTCAATGCAAACTATCAAATCAAGAAGAACTTGGAGCAAAGTATTCTAAGCCATGAAAGAAAATAACCTCCAGCCCAGATTGATGTACCCTGCAAAACTGTCTCTCAAAATTAATGGAGAGACAAGGTATTTCCATGACAAAAAGGAACTGGGGGAGTTCATGACCACCAATCCAACCCTGCAAAGAATACTGAAGAACATTCTAGAGAGAGAGAAGAAAATCACCAGGATTCCAGGAACAATGGCAGAAAGGCCTCAATGAAAGGAGCAGACAGTGGAATGAAGGAGAAAAGTAAACAACAATGACAGAAAAATAGCATAACAGAGATGAGGCACAGAAGATTGGCTGTATCACTGTTTTGTCTTGACTGATTTTATTCTAATCTGGTATGCTTGATTGTATCAAGTCTGAGAGTAGAGGCAACTACTCTGAAGATGACAAGATTCAATAGGATACCCACTCTGGTTTGACTATTAACTGCCTTTGAAGTCCTATAATGTCTCCAATGTTTGGTTTTTATTAGTAGTGCTATGTACTGCTAAGTTTAATTATATTATGCCTGATGATATAGACAATTTTATTAGAAATAACAAGAGGCATCATGGTAACTACCATAGATCACCTAGTATTGTGGTTTTATATGTTCTTTTTATTTCATGTTTCTCTATGAATTTGTATTGATGACTTGTTTTGATTTGTTTTTCCCTCTAATACAGAAAGGCTAAGTATACATGTAGAGACTTATACATGTGTAGAACTTCTAAACTGTTTATGAGAATTGATTATAGTTATTGCAAAAAAAGAGAGAGGAAAAGAAAGTATTCTAAAGTATATAACTGCATGTATGTTTAAATCTGTAGGATTGATAAGCACATTACTATTGATAACCATATTGTTGGATAGATGAACAGAACTGATTGCAGTCTCACTGTTTAAATATCTACTTTGTATGCTTTACTTTTGTAACTTGAACAACTACTTCTAAGAAGAAAATATGTAATTATCAACTAAAAACAAGTGATTGGGGAGGAAATGTCTAAAATGGGAGGTGATAGCCATTGTTAATTTCCTATTATCTTGTTTTGAATTCGTATTGTTTTGAAAGTGTTATTAGGTTTGGTTTTATTGTGTCTGTTTTTTTTTATTACTGTGTCTGATGGTATGAGCAGATATTTTGAAGGTAATAAAATGTATTATGCAAGCCATTGTTGGTTTCCTATTGTCTTGTTTTGAAGTTTTGTGACACATTTATTCTTTTGTTTTGTGTGGTTTTGTTATGTTTTGTTTTATTTTATTATTGATGGTATGGAAAGTTATTTTGAAGAAAACAAGAGACATTGTGGTGCATATTCTTGATCCTGTATTTTGTTTTGAAGTTCTGTACCACTTTCATTGTTTTGTTCTGATTAGCTTTATTCTGTTTGGTTTGGTTTGGTTTGGTTTGGTTTGGCTTGGTTTGGTTTTATTTTCTTTAAAATTAAAAAATTGGATATGATCCAGGCATGTTGCACACATCTGTAATTCCAACACTCAGGAGATGGAGGCAGAAAGATCACTGTGAATTTGAGGCCACCCTGGGCTACATAGCGAGTTCAAGTCTATCCTGAATTACATAGCAAGACCCTATCTCAATCAATCAGTCAGTCAGTCAATCAATGGATAAGATTTAAAAAGAAATAATTAGATTTGGGACATGAAGGAAAGAGAGAGAAGAAGGAATAGAAATAATAGCAATAAACTATCCAGGGAAAAGATAATCTGTAGAAAAGTGAAAGGGGAGATTTGAGGGCAATGCCATAGAAGGCCTTTTATATGGGAAAAAGAAGTCAGAGAGTGACACAGAAATGAGGGTGTGACAGTTAAGCTGAACTGTCAAATTGATTGGTTTGAGAGCCTAGGGATTAGATAACAGTTTGTGAAAGGCAAGAGAAAGGTGATATAGGCTGCAACGGATAAGGTTATGTTGGGAGTCTGGTCGATCCCTGTAAATCTTACGCCTTATCACCATGTACCCTGACTGCTGGACATGAAGTTACTGCACTTAATGTTTGCTCTTCTGGGTTTCACTCTTACTTTGATCCTCTTCTTTTATATTCTACTCCACTTGGGAATAGGAATATTTATCTTGTGCCATTGTATGAGGAGAGTAGACAACTTGATTGTTTTATTTTACAGAGATTTATAGCTAAGAGTTTGCCTTGAATAAAAAAGGAGAATTTGACTTGAACTTTTGAGAAATTATGGAACTCTTGAACCTTTGGAGAAAGTATTAGTGCATTTTCAGTCATACATTAGTTATGCATTAGTAGTACATGGTGGGTGAAATGAATGAAGATTGGCTTTACTTGAATATTAAATATGGTTTAAGGAGATTTGTCTGGGTATCAAATCGACAAGGGGTGTGATGTGGTGGTTAAATTTAATTGTGTCAACTTGATCTGCTTTGTAGCCACCTAGGGACTTACACACTTCTGGGTATGTCCAGGGGGTCATAAGGACATGCCTTTGTTGTTTACATCTGGTACTTGGCCATTCCTCAACAGCAGTTACTCTGTGGTGATTTCAGGCCATCACAAACCAAGCAATTTTGCTCTGCCATACCATTCTACTTTGGAACCAGTTGAACATGAACTGACTCATCTGAAACTATTAGCTAAATAAACATCTATTCCTTTAAATTGTGAGAATTGAGCATTTTGTCCAGTGACTAATACATGAAATTTGACTAGTACATGACTAATACATGAAATTTGCCAAAATTTATTTCATGATACCAAAATCTCTAGGTTTCTCTAATAGATCTAAATGCCCATTATTGCAACAAACACACACACACACACACACACACGCATGCATAGACATGCACACACACAGAGACTTAGAGCTAGTTCATATTCCTAGCCTTTTCTTGTTCATTACCCATTGAGACACCATCTGCACATATTTAAATTGGGCCAGGCCATCAATCCTATAATAATCTGTACCTTTTTTCTTTCTGGCTCCAGATTCTGGTAATCTTTTTCTTGCCTTCAGCAGTATCCTCAGGAGTTTCTCAGGAAGAAAACTCCCTGTCTTCACACTCTGCAATACAGGATTTTTCTTTCCTCATCTTTTGTAACACAGCTCTTCTGTAGCCCTCTCCATGGGAGGCTATACCTTCTCTATGACTAACACCCTCATCTAAAGATTCAAGGTTAACAGAAGTTGGTAATATTGTACATAATGTTTTCTATGGGCATTTCTTTTTCAAAACTGATACTCTGGTTAAAATATATTGTTATATAATATATTTATATATACATATACACACATGCATATTTGCTTCCAAGTCTTACGCCATTAACCAAATAGCTATATCACCACTACACTTCTCATTGTGGTCATCAACAGACCTTCCAGGTTCTACTTTTATTAAACATGGTTAGTTGAGTAGTCTTCATCATAATCCCTGCCATTATCTTGCTTGAATTTAGTATGTTCTAATTTTCCTGATAAAAAAGATTCTATGTTTCCCATTCCTCTTGGTTTTGAAAATGGTCTGCTACCCCAGCAAACAGGCATGCCTCTCAAACTTGGAATTAGTCACTCTATGAGAATGCTCCATAAAGTAATCCATATTGGCCACTCAGTTCCTGAACTATCACAGGTTCATTTCCACCCCAGTGTCTTGTTAATGAGAACTCTTCTAAAACACTGAGTTCCCTCTTGTCTCCAAAACTTCCTACCCATTTCCTTCCCAAACACTAATTTGTGCTGATTTTAATTCATCCCTCATCTCTCAATCCAACTGGCCTAATCACAGGTAAATATTTCCATACTATATTACCTATCCCACCTGGACTAGAGTTAAGCAGAGAGCCTCAAATGAGGGACAATTTTGTATCACATGGAGTGTCTGGAAATGTCTGGAGATAAGTTTATTATGATGGAGTATGCCAAGAACACATAATGAGCAAGCAGAGGCCAAGGATGCTGCTAAACATTCTACAATACACAAGATAATCTCCCACAATACAAAATTATCTGGCACAAAATGTCAATAATCCTGAGGTTCGGAAACCCTACATTAGATCACAATCATGCCATATGCATTTATAATGCTTCATTCAGTATATTTGTAGTATCATTTATTTAATGTTTATTGTAATTTAAATCATGAACTCACAATGGAATTGGAACACATCAGTGACTAATCCCTGTATATAAATAGGAAGATGAAAAAATCATCAAGAAAAGAGGTTGGAGAGAAGAGCTTCAGCTGGGAAATTTCCAATAATTAAGGAAAGGTTAAAATGCTTTAAGTGCAAATGCTGAGGGTACAATGAAGAAAAGAATTATTTAAAGAAATAAAAATACATAAATTATTAAATATGAGTAATGAGAAATAAATATCAGAAAAGGCTTAGATGCTTGAGTAGTCTTATATGGAATAAAAAGAAGCTGTCTTAGTTTTAATTGCATTACTTATAGTTCTTTTAAAATCAAAGACATAAAAAATAACAAATCAAAGCTTAAAATCAAAGACATATGAAACAATATCATATTAAGAGCAAAAGATTAAGTGCCCAGTAATGGAAGCATTTGAAAAATAGATCATTCTTACCAGCAACATAATAGATAAGTACTGATGTTTAACAGAAATATAAACCTGAACTTTAAGCCTAAGTACAATGACAAATATAAATTTGATTGGTTAATATCTCTGATGAAGTTTCCAGCACTTCTCATACAGTTTCCTCAGTGTTATTTTGATATTGCTGGACTTAATTTTGTGTTTTTTGTAAGAAGACACAAATTTTCCTGGAACTGAAATCTAACAACATATCCAAATGACTCTTTTTTTTTTTTTTGTAACAGGGATTGAACTCACCACTTCATGCTTGCCAGGCAGACACTTGTGCCACTGAGCTAAGTCCCCAGCCTTCAAATGATTCTTAAGAAGCACTAAATTATAGTGCAAAATGTTTTCTTCAGTAATTTTATGAAAGTCCTTATATCTCTATGTGACCTTCTTTATATACACTCATGATTAGGAAATCATAATTCTGTAAATATGTCTATAAAACAATGATTCTCAGATAGATGAGGGACTGTTAGTGTGTTGCGGGCAGGGAATTGAGTTTCAAAACATGTGTCAGCCCTCCTACAGCCATCCTTCTGTCTTCTTGATTATGTAGGATTCAAAAAGCCAGTGATACAGTTGTTTTTCATTGGTTAGGTGCATTGCCACTAGATTCTGTTGGAAAAATATGGGAAAGACTTGTGGTTTTGGGAGTATGTGGATAAAGTAGTATATAGTATAGAGAATTCTTCCACCAATTTGTATAGTCCAGAAGAGGTATTTTTCCTTCTAAACTCATTTTTGTTTTTCTTTATAAACTTATTTTTGTAATTTATCTCTGGGTTTTCGATGGCATTGACTATACTCTAATAGGTGATACTATTGGTAAGTATTTGTCTCCTTTTCCCTACTTCTACAAACGTTGGTTTATGAAAGTCCATGATCTGAAGAAGGCATTAAAACAATTACATAGACTTAATATTAAAATAAAATTGTACATAAAGATAGGATGTAACAGAAAAACAGATACCACAGATATGTCTAAACCCATGACAATGTGTGGCACAGTCAGATCAGTATTTTCAAAAGACTATCAACAATCTGTTAACCTAACCCAATCATTAATTGGTCCATTTGAACTCTGCAATAATCCCTTGAAAATAACCTAAAATCATTGTTCACCATAGATTATTTGGGTTTGTAACAAATATTTTTTTCCTTAAAAAGTGTCTCAAATTAGAGTACTCCATTTCTATAATCTGAGTATTGGCAGGCACATTGCTGATATTTAGAAAGAATTCAACTGCTAAAAATTATGTGCAAGTTCTCAAATCATCAAACTGTGAGATGGCTTGCATCATGTCCTAAGAATGATATTTCTGGGAAAACAAAGCATTCTTTCTTCATCATAATAGCAACTAATAAAATTCTAGGCCAATAGAGATGGCTGTCTTTCACTGGTTAAATGCATTGTTACTAGATTTCTTGTTAGAGAATTAAGAGAAAGGGTATTGGGAGCAGAAAAGTTGGGAACATAGTACGAGGGTGATGGTATAGAGAATTCTCTTTCTCTTATGCAGTTCTAGGCAGCTATTTTGTTATTCAGTTCAAATGTGGTTTTTTTTCTAATTCACCTCTGGATTTTCAGTGACATTTACTTCAAACATGACATTTAATAGCTCTATGAAAATATTAAAATTGAATGGAAGGGAAGTATTTAGCAAGAAAAAGATCCTCTTTCTGTTTCCTTTTGTGTTTTGCCATGAACAATAATTCCAGTGTCTTAACAGTGAGAGCTTTGGGGATGAGTCAAAAGATAAATGCTCTGTATTTATTTGAGTAACTGCTGGAGGAAAGATAACATCCCATTTGAAGTTCATTATTAATTGTGATTAAATCTAAACCTCACCAGTTAAAACTGATTTATGTGGGTTATTTTGGCTTCCAAAATCAGCTTGGCAAATTTATGATTTGAAGTAGAGATAAAATTTATGAAATTATTTTATTCTAACACTGGGTTGAAATCACATAGTGTTGTATGTTAATGGCTTGTGGGTAAGTAACAAAAGCACTAAATTAGGATTGTGGTTTATTGCTATCATTCTGGTACCCAAAATTCCTGTGTTCAGGATAGCAGCCTCTGTGGCTCCAGTGTTGTACCTCATGACAGCTACCCTGACAGCTGGGGTTTCTTTAACTAGTGAGACATGTTCTAAATGACACCACCCTTCTATCCTGCTCACTAGTAAAACTCCTGAGTTTGGGTGCCCTAATCCACAAACCTCAATCATCTATTTCATTTCTTTGTCACTGGACTAAGATCCTTGTGTATCTTTACATTATTAAAAATACTTTAGGAAATGAACAACACTTGTGTATCTTTACAGTATGATGTTCATACTTATCCTTGTATTCCTAGCTTTAAGTAGTACTAGGCACCATAAGGTCTTATAAATTGTTGAAGAAAAGAAAATGGGAAATAAAGAAAAGAAGAAAAAGAGGAAGAAGAGAATAGAAAAAGGAAAGAGAAAAGGAAGGAAAGATGGAAGAAAAACTAATGAAGGAAGAAAACAGTCTTTTAAAATGCAATTCTAAATAAGTATTTATTAAAATAAAACAACTTGCAGGCAAACTTAAAGGTCAGACCCCAAAAACTTTTGTTTTTTTTCTAAGACACTTGATAAAACAAAAGATAAATTCCTAAAAGTGAAAGTTAGGTTCTCTCACACTGGTGGAATATCTATTCAGAGTCAGAAAGCCTTCCCAGTTCCCTTTAACTCACTCCGTGTTTATGATCCTACAGTAAATGAATCTAAGCACCTGCTTGTGCTCTTCAGTCACAGCTGTGTGCAATGGGATTTTCAGAGACTGTAGAAAGGGATAAGATGGGTGTTGGTCATGTCCTCTTATCCTTTCAATTCCCATTTTTTACTTTCAGGCATTTTCTCCCTGAAATTAAATCTACAGGAAAGCTCTTTAGTATTTTCAGGCTAACCCAGCCTCCTCTTTCTATCCATTTTCAAACATCCTCAGCTCATTCCTATATCTAAATATGAACAGTTCAGTGAAGCTATTCTTCCTATCAATCCACTCAGGTTTCTAATCCACTTAATTATTATAAACCATTCTTTGTAGTGTTGTTCATTTCCTAAAGTATTTTTAATAATGTAATTCTAAACAAATCCAAACACTTTATCTGAGTAACATTTTACATGGTTGAACATTGTCAGAATAAATCATAAAACATTGTCTTGGCTTTCTTCTTCACTGACCAATCAATCTTTATTTCAATCTTTCTTTTTCCTGTAGCCTTTTAGGTACAAGGAAGATCTCTGGGCCTTTGTTTTCCTTCCCATATATTCCAATATCCTCTGTATCTCTAACCTAACCTTTTGCCCAGTCTTCAATTAGCACATATTTTTAGCTATAGCCTGACTAATTTTGGTCACTTGCTGACTTGACAATGAGGGAAAAGAGGGGAGGCTAAAGGGAAGTTGATGAAATAATATAAATGAAAAAAATAATTCATTATTTAAACTTACTATTTCAACTGGAATTGACATTGCTAATAAAGCCTCTTCTATTAAATGCTACATGAGAGAATATATGATCTAAATTTCAATATAAATTGCTCAAATTTTTTCTTCCTACAACATGTGCATATTAGAATATTAGGTGGCCTTCCAAAGGTTTCCATTTTGAATTATTCTGGATTCATTACCCAAGTTTTTTTTTTAAATGGAGAGCTTTTTCCTTTCAACAGGCAACACTTCTTCTCTCACATTTTTGCTACACATGACTAAATTGAAGCTTTCATTACCTATTACTCTGATTATGTTCATGGCTTCCTCTCCAGCATTCAGTCTCTGATACACAGTCTACTTTGTTGTTCTTAGAGAAGGCTTACCATATTTATGCCACAGTAATGAGGATTGAACCAGAATCTCCCACATAATAGGCAAACACTCCCACTGAGCTATTTCCCTGACCCTTTATTTATTTATCTACTTACTTATTCATCACTTTCTTGCTTGCTTACTTAAAGATGGGCCTGGGTAAGTTACCTAAGCTAGTCTCAAATTTGTGATCCTCCTGCTTCAACCTTGAAAGTAGAGACATATGTTACAATGCCAATTGCACCATTTTAGTAACTAGCCTATCCTGTTTTAACCTAAAGTTGCTCCAGGTTAATTTCAATAGTAATTTTGAGTAACAAAACCTTTATATTAAAGAGAATGTCTTAAAGGAGTTGACAACATCTTTGGGGAAAAAAAAGCTTGTAGATAAAATGAAGAAATGTAATCTAGGTGTTGGCAGAGTTAGGGGGATTTGTGCCTGACTGCAAAGATAATATGGTTCAGAGCTTGTGTTTGGCCTTGTCTTAGTCCACATGTTTCAAAGTGATTCATATGAAGACAAAAGAAAGCTTATAAAATTTTAAGAAGACCCATATTTTGGAGATCTACATCAACAAGACAGGAATTCAAAACATTCTCTCTGGGCTTGAAGTTGTGACATGAAGTTTTATGAAGATGAAGCAAACAGTACTTATGATAAAAATAAAGTCAATTGTACAAGTTCAAGAAAAAAAGGAGTGTGGCTTAATGTCAGCTCTTGTGAGGATATAAAAGATTTTAGTTAACAATGAGTTTAATAAATAAATAGCATGACCTAGATAATGGGATCAAGGACTACCTGGGTAGGGTATTAAATTTTTATGCACTGAAAACATAAAACTGATTCAAGAGTCCCTAAATTAAGAGATGATGAATAACCTACTGTTACTGTAAGTTTGTACTGCATCTATAACAAAGAGAAAATGTCACCATCTCCAGCATTATCTTTTTTTATTATGTCCATCCTAGCTTCTGGCTCTCCTAGAAGGTTCAATAGGTTCAAAGGCTGTATGAAAAAATTAACAAGAAAATAGGGGAAGACATAGGTCAATGAGAGCACTACTTACATAAATCACAGAAGTAATAAATATTTAATTACTTCATGTATATGTGTATGTATATGTGATGAATGAACATTTGCATAGAATAAATACATACTGACCATCTGGCTTACAAAATTAAGCAAGTACAATTGATATTTTTTAAGGAAATTTTTCTAAGGTCATTGAGTGAATGTGGAATATGAGAAGTATGTTTTGGCCAAGGTTATAAACTTTATTCTGAAAGAGAAATTTCAATGCAGTTGAAACTAATAAAGGATATTTTTACAAGTTTCTAAAAGCCTGGCCTTTGTAAACTCAAACATAATCAAGTAGTGTATCATGATAGACCAATTCCAAAGCTGCATAAGAATCATCACGTAACACTGAATTCTATGTCTTTCCACTGAAGATTGATTTCTTGATCACTCATTCAGGAATAAATAGTCGAACATCTCATTAAAGAGAGGGCTGAGTTGTACAGAACTGTAGTTTATGAATATCACTTATCATAAGTGATGATGTGAGAACTTGAAGTAATTTACATGAGCAAGTATTTGTTGAGTGGTTAAAGTTCTCCATATTCAAATAAAAGATTTGAGATTTTAAAGAAATGACATGATGTGCTATATCAGGGAAATGATTCCAAACTGGTTAATCTCTGGCCAAGTGTACTCTAAAATATGTGCCAAAAAGTGTCACTCACAAAGAAAAGGATATGGATTTAACAGAAAAATTTTAATACTGAAGACCAGAAATTATTAGGAGATAAGTTAGCCATAACAATAGGAGTACATCTTGACCTCCAATCATCAGAGATAATAAGTGAGTTTTAAACTCATGTGCTAACCTGGTCACTTGGTAGAAGCTCCTAAAAGTACTTTGGTAAGGAGCCAAATCTAACATTTATAGGGAGAAGAACTATAATAAATTATTCATGGCTGGTATAGATGGTAAAGCAACCACACATTTACCGTGGCAGTTCTAATCCTGTAATGCTGCATAATGGTGAAATCATCAAACCTTCAATCATCCAAAAACATCTTCCCTAAATTTTAACAACCAGGCTTATCCTAGTTTAATTGACAAATAAAAAGCAAGAGAAATATTTGACCTGCATCTGTTTAAACTTTCTGTTGAAGCTTTCCCTCCGTTCACACCTCTTCTACTCTTGTAAACTAGCTGACATACCTGACTTCCAGTAACCCATCCAGAGTTCTGGTGGTCTGGGTGTTAGGTTCCTGGGGTTTTCCCACCAATCTTTACTCAAATGGTCTACTATGCATGCTCCATCACTCAGGTGAATGGGTGATAGCTCAGTGCAGTAGTCTCCTCTTATTTATCCAGAATGTGTTCCAACACCCTCAGCAGATGCCTAAAACTGCAGATAATGCTGCATCCTATATATACTATGTTTTTTCTTATATATGAATGCCCATAATAAAGTTCAATTTATACTTCAGTCTCTATAAAGAATAAAATAATGGAATGAAAAATTGCTAGAATAAATGATAATAGAAGCAATGTGATTGTAGCCTTTTTGTCTCTCAAGTCTTATCATTTCACATTCTCACTTAAAAAAACATTTTTCAACTCTTTTTTTTGGAATGGGCCTTGATTACTCTTCAACTTTTCAGCCAGTATGAAGTAAAACAAAGATTCCTTGAATATTAGCATTGCCATTCCCCACCAATCAGTCTGATAATCAAGATGACTACCAACAACAGTAGGTAAAATGTACAGCATGGATAGACTAAACAGAGGGATGAACCACATCCTAGGTGGCACAGGGCTAGACAATGCAAGATTCCATCTTGCTACTTTGAACAAAAGAGTGACTTTAAACTTAAAAATTGTTTATTTGTGAAACTTTTTATGAAATAATTTTTGGAACATAATTAAACACAAATAATTGGGTAACTGACACTACAGAAAGGAAAACTGTGTATAAGAGGAGGAAGATTGCAGGCTAGGGGTTTAGCTCAGTGGTGTAAGTGCCTGCTTGGCAAACACAAGGTACTGAGTTCAATCCCCAGCACAAAAAAAAAAAGAGGGGAAGATTACAATAATTTGATCACCTTAAATCTTGCTTAAATACAAAAAGACACTTTTCAGTGGCATTATCAGAACACTTCTCTGCATAAAAAAAATTGGTCTTGTCTTTCAAAGACTATGATTTTCATAACCTGCTTCTCCCAGTCTTAGTAGTCAAATTAAAGAAAACAATGCAATGATGGAACTTTAGAGTATTTCTGGATAAGAAAAGTTTTAGAGTATTTCTCTTTGCTTCCAAACATCTTTTCAACTGCAGTGTATTCATCCTGCACCTATAAACTTCCCAAATGAAATGCCCATATATCAACTGAAATACAATAGTTGTACCATAGCATTAATTCTCCTGACAAGAATGTAAAACATGCTATTCTTATAACTAATATGGAAAATGTATATAGATTAGTATGTCAGTGAAGGAGGTCAAACAAGGAGATTTACATCTGAGAAATGTTATCTGTTACTTTAGTTTAAAGGCCAAGTTATTATTTTAGTGTAGGAATTTGAACCATAATGACCAAAATATGTCTGATACATGTACTATATTTGTTTGTGAATCCATGCATAAAACATAAACCAAGATGAGATTTTCCTTGCCACATAGAGAAATAATACCAACATATCTGCTGCTTTGTCCTTCTGAATAGATACATCTTAAATGTATACTGAGTTACTCACCTTCCTGATAACTGGGTTCCCCTCCAAGAACAGATATAGCATTTGAGATACTATATACTATTAGATGGTAGGACTCTATCTAAGTCAGTTCCCTGACATTGTTTCACTGAAAGCCAATTCACAGAAAAGTAATTGGCTCTGTTAACCAGCTTTACTTATTCTCAAAAACATATAAGGGTATTACTTCTGAATACATATAAGGAACTTGAGTATATATTTTTTATGGATATATATACTTAAAATTCATTTAATATGTTCAGGAATCATATTCTTTAATTTTTAATGAATTTAGTAACTATGGAAAGTTTGGTGAGTCAGTCATTTGATATTTGATTCTTTAGTAAGTGGATTTTTGGTGAAATTGGCTTACACCTAATTGATTTTGAATGGATCAACTTGTTCCTTGATAACAGAGAACAGTCTCTGCTAGAGGGATGTGGGTGTGACTCAGAGAAAGTGAATGCAATCGCTAGCACTACACACAAGCCAAGAGAGAAAGGGAGAGGGAAAGAGGGAAAAGGAGAAAGAGAGGAACAGAGAAAATGAAAGAACATTTTCTAATATGCCAAATGTGATAGACTAGTATAAAACCAAGATTTTTCTGAGATATTCTGTGGTCTCAACCAAGGAAGATAATATTCCTTCATGGACATTTGGCAATGTCTGAAGACAATTTTAGTTATCATTACTGGAGAGTAAAAAATTCTACTGGCATTTAGTGGGTAAAGTCCAGGTAAAAATGCTGACCATCTGTCAGTGCACAGGGCACACATCCTCATCAAACAACTGTCAAATATAAAATGTTAATTGTGCCTAAATTGAAAATCACAAGAAACATATCTTTCTCTAGTTTCTTCTACATTATTCTATATCTCTTTAGGGTGTTTTTCCTCACCACACAACTCTACACTAAAATGATTTTATTTTACTTTTTAAAAATTCACACTAAGCAATGAACAAGGAATATGTGCTGAGTAACTGTTTCATCTTCTTGAAATGAAGCACTCAATTTTCAAATACTCTACCTGGCCCCAAGAGAAGAGAAGAAAGCCTAGAAGCAAAATTATGACTATAAAAGTCTGAATTCTCTGGGACATATTCTAAATCTCCTTTGATTAAATGTGGTTCTTTGAACTGAAATATTTGTCTTTATTAACTTTGAGAAAAATTAGGCACTTTTTTCCATATCCTTTTCACCAATGTGCATATATATATATATATATGTATATGACTATATATAAATTTATATATATGTAAATTTATACATATATATGTATATTTATACATATATGTCAATTTATATATATATATATGTATATATATATATATATATATATACATATATATATATGTTTAGTCAAGAGCACATAATAGGGGAAGGACAAACTGGGACAAACTTTCTTCTTCTCTCTTCCCTTCCCTTCCTCTACAAGACACATAAATCCTTCCATGAGAAGAAATATCAGGCTCTGAAAGAACATACAGATTGTTCTAGCAAAAACACAGCACCAAGAAGCTTGAGGGGAAACTCCAAATAAAACATGTAATTACTGTGAAAAAAATAATGAATGTTTAAACAAAATTTTCAGTCCAATAAAAAGATTAATACTTAGGAAAAAAAGAGTGTCCCTAGGGCAAGAGTGTGCCCTAACCTCTGATCTCAGTGCGGAGCCCTTGACAGAGACCCTTCAGTAGGTTCCAACTGATGGAAGTAGAAAAAAACAATATATTTCATGTCCTTCAGAAGTCAATCTGTCAGTTCCTTTCTGTTCCTTACCAGGACCAGTTGAAAGTGGCCAAAGAAAAGAAAGTTTGATGGTGCCTTGGGAACAATTTTCTTTACAGCCTAGCAGCTAAAGCAAAAGTTCTGGAGTAGGAACAAAAAGATGATTTTATGGTATTGGTGGAAGAAACAAACAGCTTGACTGAGTAGCAGACAGTCCTGTATTCTCTTTTACAGGGTCCATCTAATCCAGGACACCAGGTAGAATTTCCTACAGTTAGAAGAGAAATGGCCAGACAAGCGTGAGATAAATCAATTGAGTAAGACAGGAGACAGTGACATAATTCTGACCTGTCTCTTGCTTGTCTGAGTGAAGGAACAGAGAATCATGCAATTAGAGGTGGAAAACACTTCAAAAGTTTTAAAGATCTAAGCTCTTCATTTGGGAGATAATAAAATAGATATCTAGAGGCTAAAACACTCATGTGTTGTCATATGCTAGTAAAAGTCATAGTCAAGCCTCCTCACTTTCAACTGCTGTCCTTTTGAGCCCACCACCATTTTTTGATAAATAATCTACATCCTACATGTTCTTGACTAAGCCAGTTTCCCTATCTCTGCTATGGTTTTGTGGTAGAGGTGACAGTATTTGAGGCACACCAATATACAAAGATGAAATACAAAGTAAGAATATTAATAAATTATATGTATTATTTATTGATCATTACTCAATAAAAAAATCTAACTATTAACCTTATGGAAAACTTCTGAGAGTTTAACATATAAACATTTTTGACAAAATGTGAACTAGTTTTCAAGTTAAAGTACTGATAGCCTCAGATGATGTTGGGCCTCTAAAATAATTAAAAGAGAGCTTTTAAAATGAAAAATTATGACATGAATTTTGGGAAACAAATGTGTTCATAGAGGGGTCTAATGTTTAGTTGGGCCACTCACAGTGGTTGCAACATCTAGAATAATGAAAGGTCATGCTTATTTGTGGATTAAGTATTTGTGGATCAATTCTGATAGTCAATATTTAATACCCATGCACTTAATATGAAATACAATACTTAATACCAAACACTTCAATATGTAGTCATATAATTGTTCTTTAATGATTAGATTTCCCCCAAATTAATACCACATCTTCCCTGGAACATAATAAAAAGTCAGCTCTTCTCTTTTTTCTAAATGCATTCATTTAAGTGAAAAATGAAATAAAATTAAAACATTAGTTTCTCAGAATTTCAACTATTCTTTTAATACTTATAATCCCATTTTCAATCTCTGTATTAGTCAGGGTTTTACTAGAGAAAACAGATATGAGATATACAAATGCAGATCCACACCATGTTGGAACTCAGGGTGCTAGGAAAGCAGGCATCTGCCAGCACCCTGCTCTGGTAAGTGGCTGTGGCCTCCCAAGCAGCAGCCATCCCAGGGCAAGAACCATATCAGCATTTCCTGAGATACACGCCATGTTGGAACTTGGGCTCTGGGAAAACAGGGAACCAACTCACAGCTCTGGTGAGTGGCTGTGAACCTACTGGTGGGTGCAGGCTAAGAATCAAACATCCATCTCACCCCCCCACCCTGCTAGCAAGTGAGAGCCAGAGATCTGAGCATCTCTTGAGAGTATGACTATATGCAATATAGCAAATAAGGGGAATTTTCCTCTGCCATTTCTTTGAAGGAAAATATTTTTATCTCTGCTTTGCTCTGTTCTGATCAATGGTATTGCTCTAGGGAATATTCTGTTTTTATAATTTTGGTATTTCCTTCAGTATTGCTCTACCAGATTAAAGGAACAACTATTGTGAAGAAAATCAGATATACTATTGTACCTATTACTGTTATCCCAGTAACCTGCTGTGAGGTTCTGTACCAATTTCACTGCACTGCCTTAATTGGCTTTGTCCTGTCTTATTCGGCTGTATTTTGCTACCTTCAAAATAAACTAAATAAAATAAAATAAATAATATATAAGAAAAAATTTTAAAAGTAAATAACAACAATAAAACAGAACAGTAAGGTACTGAGCAACCTAAAACATGATATAACTAAACAGATAGGTTTGTAGCTCTCGTGAACTGCCGCCCTGCCATTTCTCCCTGCCTTGGATGAAACTGAATATGGACTGAAACCTCCAAAACTAGACTACAACAAAACAGTACAAAACAGAGCAAAGCAGATCAGAAGAAAACAATGCAAGTGACACAGATTTCAAAGAAAGACAACAGGAGATCAACAGTGGCTACTGTAATATCTCCTCTTTTCTTCTGAATAGTTGTATATATCTTCACACACAATGAATACATACAAAAAGATAGTATAAAACTGATCAAAACAGAAGAATTAAAACTGAGTGGAAGCCTACATCAGGGGTAAGCTGCCGAGAACCTCCACCATGGGCCCGCCCTGCCTCTGGGAATTGAGCGGAAGCCTGCAACAAGCTTAGGCTGCCCAGAACCTCCACCCTGAGCTGGCCCTGCCTCCGGGACCTGAGCGGAAGCCTGCATCAGGTGTAGGCTGCCCAGAACCTCCACCTTGGGCCTGCCCTGCCTCCAGGAACTTAGCAGAAGTCTGCTTCAGGGGTAAACTGCCCAGAATCTCCACCTTGGGCATGCCCTGCCACCCAGAACATCAAGGAGGCCCGCCCAAGACTGAAAACTGCCCTGGACTGCTACAGATGGGCCCACCCTCCCACCTGGAAGAGCAGAAAATCTCAGTGGTATCCAGGTAGAGTGAGAAAATTTGGAACTTTGCTCCCAGGTGGTGAACTTTGGACTACACTGGATTGACTGGATCAATGTGGTGAATATACTCCTAAAATACAGGTGTACAGGGGATAAATAGGGCCAGTAGTAAAATCCCCTCCAACTAACTGTAAGAATTTGGTGTGTCTGAAAAGAGTGTGTGATTCCCTGCTACACATAGGAAACACCAGGCAGAGTGAAAATGACAAAACAGAAAAGCATAATGCAGTCTCAAACATATAGTTCACCAGAAGCAAGTATAGGAGACATTGAAATAGAGGACCCCAAAACTAACACACTGGGAATCTCTGAAAAGATAACCAGTGAAATAAAAAAACAACTGCATCAGGCTATAGAGGAAATCAAATTAGAAGTAGTCTCCCATGTAAAGATAGAAATAACAACTTTAGTAAAGGAGTTGTTGAATGCAGCTAAAGAAGAAATAGAGAAAAAAGTACATGAGCATGGGAAACTGATTGAAATTTTGAATGAACAATATAGGAAACAAGCAGAATTCATGAAACAAACTCTAAGAGACATCCAAGAAACAAAAAATTCTACTGAAAGTGTGCAAAACCGCTTAAAGGAAGCTGAGGATAGGATTTCGGGCCTTGAGAACAGGATCACAGTAAGTGATCAGGAAAGGATAGAATTTTTAAAAATAACAAAGCAGCATGAAATGACAATCCAGAAGCTTCATGATGATGCCAACAGCAACAATATAAGAATAAGGGGCATTAGTGAAGATACAGGAGTGCAGGCAAGTGACATACATAAAGTATTTACAGAAATAATAGCAGAAAAATTCCCAAACATGGGGAAAGAATCTGATATGCAGATAAGTGAGGCATATAGAACACCAAACAGTCACAGTCAACATAAATCTATGCCCAGACACATAATAATTAAGATCTCAGGCATACAGCATAAAAACAGAGTATTAAAAGCTGTCAGAGAAAAGACACAGCTAACCTATCAGGGAAAGCCCATTAGAATCACGGCAGACTTGTCAGCACAAACCCTCAAGTGAAGAAGAGCTTGGAGTGAGGTATTTCAAGCCCGGAAAGAAAACAATCTTCAACCCAGACTGATGTACCCAGCAAAACTTTCATTCAAATTTAATGGAGAAACAAGATACTCCCATGACAAAGAGCAACTGAGGAAATTCTTGTCCACCAAACCAACCCTAGAAAGAGTACTGAAAGACAAACTAGACAGAGATAAAAAAGACTACAATCCCAAAAACAACAACAGAAAGAAACATCCAGGTAGGATAAGCAATTAAATAAGGGGAAAAGCAGAAGGAAACAACTGGAATATAACATGGCAAAGTCGAGCCAGTACATATCAGTGCTATCCATAAATATAAATGGCCTCAATTCACCTATAAAAAAAAGTAGATTGACAGAATGGATCAAGAAACAGGACCCCACAATATGCTGTATACAAGAAACATATCTGACCCAAGAGGAAACTCATAGATTAAAAGTCAAAGGATGGAAAACAGTATTCCATGCAACAGGAACCCAGAAAAATGCAGGGGTATATATTCTATTTGCAGACAACATGAACCTCAAACCTAAAATGATTAAAAGAGATAGAGAAGGTCACTACATACTTGTTAGTGGCAAAATTCAAGAGGAAGAACTAACAATTATAAATATATATGCACCAAATACAGGAGCACCCAACTATATAAGACAGATACTAATGGACATGAAAAACAAAATACACAAGAACACAATTATAACAGGAGATTTTAACAGCCCATTGTCACAAAGAGATAGATCAACTAGACAAAAAGTCAGCAAAGAAATAATAAAACTCAATCATACCTGTGAGCAATTGGACTTAGTAGATGTTTACAGAGTGTTCCACCCAACCACATCAGGATATACATTCTTCTCAGCTGCACATGGGACATTCTCCAAAATAGACCATATGCTATCCCATAAAACATTATTATGTAAATGCAAAGGTATTGAAATCATACCATGCATAATTTCTGACCATAGTGCAATGAAATTGGAAATTAATGGCAAAAGAAATTGTAAAATCTACATAAATACATGGAAATTCAATAAAAGCCTTTTGGACAACCAGTGGGCTACAGATGAAATTAAAGAACAGATAAAACAATACCTACAATTCAATGAAAATATAGAAACAACATACTGAAATCTGTGGGATGCAATGAAAACAGTCTTAAGAGGCAAATATATAGCAATAAACTGTCATATCAAGAAAACAGAATGAACACAAATAACCAACCTAATGCTCAATCTCAAGCTTCTAGAAAAAGAAAAGCAAGCTAAACCCAAAGCTCATAGAAGAGAGGAAATTGTAAAGATTAGAGCAGAAATCAATGCAATTGAAACTAAAAAAATAAAAAGAATTAATGAATAAAAAAGTTGGTTTTTTGAGAGAATCAACAAAATTGACAAACCCCTAGCTAACCTTATCAAGAGAAAGAAAGAAAAAACTCAAATTCATGCAATAAGAACTGAAAAGGGAGAAATTACTACAGGTCCCATGGAAATTCAAAAGATCATGAATACCTACTTTGAAAATCTCTACTCACATAGAGTGGAAAACACAGAGGAAATGGACAGATTTCTAGAAACATATGAACTACTGAAGTTCAACCAAGAAGATATAGAAATTTTGAACAACCCAATATCAGTTATTGAAATTGAAAATGTAATTAAAAACTTACCAACAAAGAAAAGTCCAGGTCCTGATGGATTCACAGCTGAATTCTACAAGAAATTTAGAGAAGATTTGATGCCAGTACTCCTTAAACTCTTCAACGAAATTGAGAAAAAAGCAATCCTCCCTAAATCATTCCTGGAGGCAAGTATTACTCTGATACCAAAACCAGAGAAAGATGCAACCAAAAAGGACCTATAGGCCAATCTCACTAATGAACATTGATGCAAAGATTCTCAACAAAATACTGGCAAATAGAATGCAGCAAATCATCAAGAAGAGTATACATCATGACCAAGTGGGGTTCATTCCAGGAATGCAGGGATGGTTTAACATATGCAAATAAATAAATGCTATACACCACATCAACAGAGCCAAAAACAAAAACCACATGGTCATCTCAATAGATGCAGAAAAAACTTTTGACAAAGTCCAACACATGTTCATGACAAAAACCCTCCAGAAACTCAGAATACAAGGCGTCTATCTCAACCTTATACAAGCTATCTATGACAAGCCAACAGCCAACATTATACTAAATGGACAAAAACTGAAAGCTTTCACTTTAAAATCACAAGCAAAACAAGGATGTCCACTCTCACCACTCCTTTTCAA
>PVLA01012671.1:0-42520 GCA_004027455.1 Hydrochoerus hydrochaeris | reverse complement strand
TTGCCTTGCCTTGCCTTGCTTTGCCTTGCCTTGCCTTGCCTTGCTTCCTTTCCTTCCTTCAGGCAAGAACTCGTGCAGCTGCTTCCTCTTAAAGAGCAGTGCAGTCATCCTCTACTAAGTTCCTGAGTTCAGAGGAAATTATAATGCAAAATACCACTTACTTTCTCAGATCCCATTTTACTGTGAACCTAACTGAAGATCTGGGTTAAAGAGCCTGAGTTGAAAGGGTCATTTTTTGTTAACGTCACAGAGCTACCTGAGATTGATATTCACTAAACCACTGAGCAGTTCCTATGCTCTGCTTACCTGTAAGGAACTCCAGCTTGTGCGGCCTCCGTAGCAGACCACTGAGTACACTTCCTGGAAACCCAGGAGCTCTGCACCTTATTTCCAAAGAAAACTCTTCCAGCTCCCTTTGGTTCACAGCTTCATGACTTAGTGTTAGAAAAATCATTAGCCTGGTACACATAGTAAAATCTATTGTTTTGATTTTCACCAATTTATGTATTACACATCTCTAGATACCATCTTCTAAAATGAATACCAGCTAATAAACAGAAATAAGAATACAAAACATTTGGTTTCCTCTGTTAATACATTTGTCATAGGGTACAGAAGTAGCTATGCTAATAATCTTGCAGTAAGACAAAGGTTTATTTATTCTAAAATATAATAATAACAACTAATTTATATGAATATCTTATTTTAAAGAGAAAAAATAAAATTTGAAAACATGATAATTACAGGGTATCAATGGTTAATATATTGTGTATTTATATCTTTAAATTAGTTATTCAGAGTACAAGATATCTGTATTTAATTGTCCAAATAATATTAGCACAAACCTTTGTTTTCAATGAACTAAGAGAAATCAGTAGTATAAATATCTTAACTATCTTTATATATAGATTCATATATAATCTATATATTTTTTTAATCTCTCACACTAGCGAGACAATATGATGTTTACACATGTGAGTCTTATCTCACTTATAAGTATAGTCTCTATTGCATCCATTGACCTATAAAAGTCTCAGGTTTATCTTTCCTTATGACTGAATAGGGCCAGGCATTTATGACTAAGTAGTACTCCATTGTAGAAAAATGCCACATCTTTGTTACGCATTCTTACACTGCCGGGCATTTAGGTGGTTTACAAGATCAAGCTATTACAAATTATGCTTCTGTAAACATAGGTACATACATATCTCTATGTTAAGATGTTTTTAACTTTCAGAGAAGATCCCAGAAGGGGAATGGAACCACCAATTCCTATCTTTTGTGGAATTATCATAATGACTTCCAGCATGGTTGCACCAGTCTGCATTCCCATCCGCAATGGATAAGTGCTCCTTTTCCCCCACAGGCCCTACAGCATTGGTTGTTGGTTGATATCTTAATAGCCTTTGTTTCTGAGGTGAGGTGGAATCTCAGAGTTGTCTTCATCTGCATCTCTTGAATGACCAGTGATGTTGAACATTTTTCATGTTTTTATTTGCTGTTTATATTTCTTCCTTTGAGAAGTGTGTATTCATGCCAGATGCCCATTTTTAGATTGGGTATTTAGATTTGGGAGGTCCGATTTTTTTGAATTCTTTGTATGTTCTCAATTGTAATCCTATGTCTAAGGAACAGCTAGCAAACATCTTTCCCCACACCGTGGGTTGTCTCTTCACACTGTTGGTGGTTTCTCTTGCTGTGAAAAGTAACATGAGCTCCCAGCTGTTGATTCTTTATGACAGTTCCTCTGTAATCAAGATTTTATTCACAAAGTCTTTGCCTACACCAATATTTCCAAGGGTTTTACCTATTCTACTGTGTAACAGATTTAGTATTTCTGTTTTAACATCTAGTCTTTGATCCATTCTGAATTTATTTCAGTATATGGTGAAAGATATGGGCCCAGTTTTAACCTGAGGCACATGCTGCCCAGGATTACTTTTGCTGTTCTAGGTGTCTTCTGGTTCCAGCTGAATTTTAGGATTATTCTTTCTAATTGTGTGAGACTTGCTATTGGAATTTTGATTAGAATTGCATTAAGGTTGTGTAACAGTTTGGAAAGATGGCCATTTTCACAATATTCTTTCTTCTTATCCAAGAGCAAGGAATATCTTTACATTTTCTAATATCTTCTTCAATATCCTTTATCAGAATACTGTAGTAGGGCTGGGATTTAGCTCAGTGGCATAAGTGCCTGACTTGCAAGCATGCAGTCGTGAGTTCAATCTGTGGTATTAAAAACAAACAAAAAACAAAAAAACCCCCAAAACACAGAATACTGTAGTTTTCAATGTAGAAATCTTTTATATCCTATATTAGATTGATTCCTAGGTATTTCAGTTTTTTGGGGATGTCACTGCAAAACTAATGTTTCCCTTATTTCTCTCTCAGTGCATTTGTTATTTGTATATAGGAAGGCTATTGAATTTTGAGTGCTGACTTTTTTTTTTTAATTGGTACTGGGGATCGAACTCACGATGGTGCACTTGCAAGGCAAGCGCTTATGCCACTGAGCTAAACCCCCAGCCCCCAAGTGTTGACATTCTATCAAGCTGTGCTACTAGATTTTGCTTATTAAATCTACCAGTTTATTTAGTAAAGGTTTTGGGGTCTTCTACGTAGAGTATCATTATTTGTTATCTGTAAATCATGATAACATAACTTCTTCTTTTCCTATCTTTATTCCTTTTGTTTCATTCCCTTGTCTAATTGCTCTAGCAAAGGTTTCCAGGACAATGCTAAGTAACAGTGGAGACAGTGAACATCCTTTTCTTTTCCTGATTTTAGATAGAGCTTTTAATTTTGTCTATTATCTGTTGGTTTGTCATACATGGTTTTGACCAGATTGAGGTATAGATCATCTATTCCAATTTTCTGTATGGGTTTTATCTTGAATAGGTGCTGGATTTTTTAAAGAGATTTTTATTTATATATTGAGATGATCGTGTGATTTTTGACCTTGGCTCTGTTAATATGGTGGATTACATTTATTGATTTACATGTGTTGAAACATTCCTGCATCCATGGGATGAATCCTACTTGGTCATGGTGTGTAATCTTCTTGATGTTTTGCTGCATTCTGTTTGCCAATATCTTAGTGAGGATTTTTCCATCTGTGCTCATTAAGGAAACTAGCATGTAGTTATCTTTCTTAGCTGGGATCTCATTGTCACTGAGGATGGCTGTGATATTTTGAGGGGGAGGCTCTGGTCCTTACTTTGAACATCACTTTCTGGCTCAGGTGCAGATACTTCAACCTTCTGGTACAGATCCTTTGTCCTGCCAGCACAGCCCTTCTAGCTTCCGTCACTGATCTTTGGGTCTTCTCAACACAGATTCATGAAGTGGAATTGCATGACACATTGTCATGGCTCCTTGACTCCAGTTGGACCCATGGGGTCATTGTTATGGCTCCAGGTCTTCATTTGAACTCATAGAGCACATTGCTGTGAGATCCAGGACCTCAGCTGGATTCTTTTGATCTTCACTGCTTCAACAGATTTCCTGCTAATATTTGTATTTTATTTTTAAGTGGCTATTATAAAATAATCCTATAAATTATATGTCCTGTATTAAATTGTTTCCCTTGCAAATTTTGCCTACCAAATGGCTCTACAAGGTAGTTGTAAATTAGATTACTCTATGTCAATGGAGTTTATTTTCCAAAAAAGAATTACTACAGGCAGGAAAAGAGAAGCCAACAAATTATGCTATATTGTGACCAATTAATCAGGATAAAAAGAAAAGGAAAACTCCACCAAAATTTTTACAAAGACTGACAAAACTTCTTGAGTTCATCCATTTTTTCTTCTTTTTCTTTTCTTTCTTTCTTTTTTTTCCTCTTTTTGAGATTTCCATGAAAAACTGTTTATATAGATTTTCAGAATAACTAATGTCATTAAAGCCTCACTTTTACCTTCTCTAGATCCCATTTGAGTCTCATCAAGCAAATTCATTTCTAATATTTATGAAATCAATCTCAGGGACCAGGCAGAGTATGGTCTTAAAATTTTAAGTCTAGGTAAACAAAAATTGAGAAATTTACTTTTGGTCTCCTGAGTATGTATTTTTATTTAATCAATGTACTGAAGATTTTTCTTGTACATAGCAAATTCTTAGACTATAGTAGCAGGGTTAACTTATTCTTCTTTCCACTTTTTTCTTGTACTAAATACTTTTGCCACTTGATGTTACTTGGAGAGTCAGTTGGCAGCTTTCACATTTAATCTAGAAAAACCTGGCACCCTCTCCAGGTCCCACTCTCTTCTCTGGTTCAACTGCTGCTTTCAGACAAAGCGTTTAACCTCAATTTCTGAACTTGATAATGAACACGGGTTTTCTACATAACTAACAAGGACACCTAGACTGGTCAGTGACAAGAAGCATGACAGAGCTGCCTACTTAGAAAGTTCTGAATTTGTGACACTCAGTATTGCTTTGTTTGTTTTGTATTTTAATGTATATGTTTCCCAATTATACAGGTCCTCAAAGAGGCAAAACTCAAACACTGGCAACTTCAAAACCAAAGTTATTTCTGGTAGTAAACTTTCAGGCTCAAGTATTTGGCTTTCCCATACTTGTCATCCACCTACTTTGGTAATACGTGCATGCCAATCCAGCAGGAGGCGGCCAGCAGGGCCATGAGTATGTTACATATGTGTTGCAACACTTAATGATGCTCAAAGCCTGTGCAGTCCAGGCAATGTCATATATGATATATTTTTTTTTCTGGGAGGTACTGTATTGAAGAACGACAGATTTAACTAAAATTTTCCTCATATCATTTAATATCATCTTGATTGTTATGGTGAAATAACTGTTTCCTGTGTCCTCCAGGGGCAGCTACTAAGTTCCATAGTCAGCTACAATTATGCTAAAGTACAAATTTATAGTAGTAGATTATGGGATGGGTGTTGTAACTCTATATTATGTGCCTTCAGGGAATATTTCATCAATCACTATAATACTGGCAAATATCTGAGCCATGTCCTTTATGCTACTATTTCAGAATGTTTTCTGTGGTAAGCAAATCCATCTAGGGAAAACAATAGCGATTATAATGTAACATTAACGGTTTTGAGATGTGTTATGGCTTGTGTTGAGATGTCCTCCAAAACCCCATGTGGTCATGCTTGGGCTTTTCATTGGTGGCTGGATCTAAAGTGTGTAATTTTGGTGCAATTCTGGGATTAAGTCTGTGTTACTAAATCAGGCCATTGATTTGTTTAGCAGCACCCTAATCCTGGTAGTCTGGATAAGAAGAAAGTGACAGAAAGATGTCCCTTGTTAATTTTGCTGTCTTCCTCTGCCATGAATGGTTGCCCTTCTGCCATGTCCCAACCTGCCTTGGAGCCAGTCAATTATGTTTTAAAATCTCTACAAACTGTTAGCTGAATAAACCCTTCCCTCTCAGCTTTGGGTGTTGGGCATTTTGTGTCAGCAATGAAAGAAGAAACTAAAATGAGATAACCACTTAAAAAGGCTATTCAGACTTTTCCTTTGGGGAATCCTGTGTATTAGGTAAATGCTTTTAAAAAGATGTGTTTCATAACTTTTGCCTACAGAGGTTTTCAAATGATGCAAGACTTGAACTTTACAAGATTGATGATTTTCATGTTTACTTAATTTTTCATCCTTTCCTGTGAAACTGCAATTTAGCAGGAATCTTTCAGTCTCAGCAGAAGCCAAGAGCTCTATCTGTAGATCACAGAGGCTTCTCCAAGACAGCATGATGCTCTGCTTCACTTTCAATGCATCGACTGCTAAATTGAAATCTCTTATTTGTATGAAAAAAGGTTGCAACTCATGTAGACCTGTTAGAATCATTTCCTAAAATTCATCTGACGGGGTAAGCTTGTTGGATGATTGAAGAACTGGAATTATTTTAAGGTGTGAATTTCAACGTTTTGGATAAAATGTTAGAATACTCTGCTTCAAAATAGATTTTAAAACTTTATATAGTAAGTAACTTTGGAAAGAACCAAACAATAAATTTCACAGCTGATTTCTCTGCTTCATGCTCTGCTGTCTACACTGCATGTATTTGTCCAGGTAAAAGGCTGGAGTGGGCAGTCTACATCTTTAGGTCCCTGCCCTGCTCATGCACTGAACAGGATCCAGGCTCCAGAAGCGGCTTCTCCCCAGGGAACTTGGCACTCAAACCTTCGCTCCATGTGAGCTGTGTCTGTTCGGTTACCCTCCACAGAGCTCTTGTCTGTGGATTCTTGCTCTCCATTTTTGTGTCAGCACCCAGGTCACTCAGGTGAATGTCCTTCCCACATGTAAGCTTCAAATGGCAGCTCTTCTTACCTTAGTACCTGACACTGCCTGAGGTTTGTTCTTCCTTAGGTTTCTTTGTCTTTTTATGCATTCTCCAATGAAGTAGAAACACCTGAGGCAGGAGAGAGAAACTCTATTGCTTAGTTCATGTTTGATATAGCTTTTGTGCTTTTAGTAAAGAATAAATAAATAATTACACTAGTGACCAATAATCTGTGGAAATATTTTGAATGTACAAAGTCCATATCGGACAACATTAGAAGGTGAATTACAGAAACCATCACATAGGGGAAAATAGGCAAAATGAGGAATACATTCCCTTGTGATCACATTAGGAAACCTCATAGCATGGCTCTGGTACATGTGTGTGTCCCCAAAGGACATAAACTATGAGAAGTAACTCATTTTTTCTTCTCCTACTTCTGTTCAATATATAGGAATTGCAAACTAAAGATAATACAGACTTTGAACAACAAATCGTTGCTTGGATCCTCTTGCTTTTATCCAAGAGGATACAGGAAGTTAGTTGTCTGTGTTGCATTATTTTCTATAAATGTTTGAGTGAGTTTTTGGTCATAACACATGAGAGCACATGTTGTCCTTTGCTATACAATATTGGGGATACCAACACTTTATAAAGACACCAGACTTTAGATTGTTTTTCTGATAGACAAAGGTTTGTTATGAAACAAAGTTCAATAATACTTCCATGCAAATGCCCAGTGAGTTGGGAGGGTGTCTATGTTTAGTGAAGCTGTATTTATCTTATGACAAGGTAAAGTTGAAACTATAGGATTGGGTGAGATCTTACAACTACTTGATTCTATTTTGTTTTTCTGGCTTTTTGTATGTATTTCTTATCAATTATTATGTCTGAGGGGTAATGTGTAATGTACTGTTGCATATCTGTGTACATCATATAATGATCACATCAAAGTAGTTAGTGCATGACTCACACAGTCTTTCATGTCTTTGTTGTGAGAACATTCAGAATCCTTTCTTCTAGCTATTTAAAATCTGCTAAGTGATCAGACAAGAGTTTTTACAATTTAAAGGGAAACAAGACAACCCTCAAACTCTGAGAAGTCTTTACTAAATCTCTGAGCAATCTCTAAAAGCAAAACCAAGACTAACAGACCTCACATATTATTCATGTTAACTGCTTTATATTTCAAAAAAATTAAAGAGTAGGCATTTGGTCTGTAGCTTGATGGTAGTCACTTACTTTTTTAGTGCAAATGGTTTCTGTAATTCTTTATTTATTATGATATTCACGGTGGATTTACCATAAATGACTCTTATGATATTCAAGCAAGATCTTTCCTTTCCAAATCTTTTTAAGGTTTTTTTTTTTAAATCTTGAAATGATTTTAGGTTTTGTCATAGATCTTTCATATCTATTCAGATGGTTGTGAGGTATCTATTCTTACTTCTGCTTACATGCATCTATTTACATATACTGAAGCATACCCAGGCTGAAACTGAGTAGGTCACAGTGTACGGTTTTTCTAATGATTTTTTCATTATGTTTACAAGTGTCTTGTTGAGAATTCTTGTATCTATGTTTATTAAAGAAATTTATTTGTATCTTTCTGTTAAATGTTTTTCTGACTTTGGTACAAGAATAATGCTAATTTCAGGAAATAAGTTGGGAAATATTTCTTCTTCTTTAATTTTGTGGAATAGATTGGGAGTATTGGCATTAATTCCACCATTAAGTTTTTGTGAAATTTAGCAATGATTCCAGTGCGTCCTGGACTTTTCTTAGTTGGTAGGTTTTTTAAATACTACTTCCGTTTCATTGCCTGTTACTGGACAGTTTCAGGTTTATATAATTTCTTGGTTCAGTTTTGGTAATTTGTATGTGTCTAGAAATTCATTGTTTTCTATATTCTCTGGTTCAGGGGAATAAAGGATTTTGAGGTAGTTACTTATAATACTCTGGATTTCATCAGGAATTTATGATTTCACCTTTTGCATTACTGATTATGTTTGCTGCTGTATATTCTTCTTTTGATAAGTTTACCTAAAGTTTTGTCTATTTTTTCTTTTGAAGAACCAACTCTTCAACTCATGGATTCATTGAATTGTATTTCTAGTATTGACTTCACTAATTTCTATCTCAATCTTTATAGTTTCCATCCTTGTTTTAGTCTTGAATTTGAATAGTTTCTATTTTTCTAACAGTGGAAGAGTATCTAGCAATTTTCTGTTACTTTCTCTAACTTCTCTCTGCACCATATAGATGGCCACCTTTCTGTGAAGATTTTCAGTTGTATGCAAACCTATTTCATGATTCTATGATTTCCTGTGAAATTTGAGTCTTATATAGCCAGTCTGTGTCAGTACTTATGATACAAAATATTTTCCTTATACTTTCTTCCCATGATTTCAAGGATTCTGGAATTAGGTTCTGAATTTATTTTTGTACAGGGTGAGAGAGTTCTATCTTCACCCTTCTCCATATGGATATCAATGTTTTCCAATACCACTCATATAAGAGCTTTCATTTTTTCCACTTTATAGGTTTTATCCCATTTGTGAAAAACTAAATGGCTCTTAAAGCATGAGTCAGCCTCTTGTCTTCTTTATTTTGTTCCATTGGTCAATATGTCTACTTTTATTGCTGTTTGGTTGCAATGGATGAATAAATACTCTGAAATCAGTTGTTGTGTTGTGTTCATCACTGTTCTTCTTGTTCAGCATTCTGTGGCTACTTGGGTGTTATGTTTTCATTTGAACTTTAGGATTCTTTGACTAGTTCTATGGATAATGTCAGGGGTATTTTGTTTGAGATTACACTGAATACATAGCTTTTGGTAAGGTGGCCATTTTAACAATATTAATTATGTCCAGGAGCATGTGAGATTTTTAGCATCTTGTAATATGTTCTTCAGTTTATTTCTTCATTTTTTTGTAATTTTTACTGTACAGGATGAATAATATGTGCACAAGGATCAAAATGCACAAAGAATGAAAAAGAAATTCTGGAAATCACCAACAGTGTAACAGTGAAGAATATCCTTCATGGTTTCATTGATAAACTGTATATGAATGAAGAAATAATCAGTGACCTTAGAATTCAGAGAAAAAAGAATGAGAAGAAAAACATAGAACACTCAAAAACCCCCAAAACAATTACAGGAATACAGAATATGTGTAATGGGAATACCAAAAGAAGAAAGTAAAAACACAGTAGCAAAACTAAAATCAATAATTATACAGAATATTAGTGTTGGTATTATATGCCAAATGACAAATCTAAGAAAAAAAGAATCTCCATACATAATAACTACCAAAAGATCTACATTTGCATATATCACATACAATCGGCAAAAACATAATTTTTGCTTTTAATCAAGAAAGAATATAGAGATTCCACCTGGCAAGCCAAAAGTGTGTGCAGCACTCTCCAGCCTACAGAAGCTTTAACACTTTGCTGGGAGACTAGTAAGACCCTGCCCAGCCTCCCATATCACAGGAGGATGGACCTGGAGGACCCTCTGGGCCTATCTGGGCCCTGCCCAGCAACTCCCTAGCTGCCCGCATTCCAACTGGCAAGGCAAAAGTGCACACAGTACTCTCCAGCCCACAAGGAAGATTTGGTGCTTCACTTGGAGACTAGTAAGACCCCTCCCAACCTCTCACATCACCATAGGACATACCAGGAGGTCCTTTTGCACCTTTCCGGACCTGTTCAGCAACTCCCGAGCTGACTTCAGCTGCCTGCCTTTGGCCTGGCAAGCTGAAAGTTCACGCTGTGCTCTCCAGCACATGGGGAAGCATTGGCACTTGACTCAGAGACTGGAAAGGCCACACCCAGTGACCCCAAGTGGCTGGAGTCAACCGGTAAGGTCTGTCAAAAGACCTCCACTCAACTGGGGAAACTCTCTGAAGTAAGGATAGATATTCTCAACCCAAGAAACAACTGAGACCTTGCCTTCAGCTTCCCTAAGGGAATATAGGAAAATGACAAAATGAAATAGTGAAATGCAATCTCAGACTTCCAGCCAATCCCAAGGAGGCCTAGGAGACATGAGTATAGAACAAAATGTAAGTCATACACCTGAAATGCCTGAAATGATACCAATTGAAGTAAAGGAAGGGAAGCTATAAAAGAACTCAGATCTGAAATAATCTCCCAGGTAAAAGAAGAAATGAGAAATGTAATGAAATAAATGCTGAACATATTTAAAGAAGACATAGTTAAAAAATTAGAAGAACAATGCAAAAAGATGGAAACCTTGAATGAACAATATAGGAAACAGACAGAATGGATGAAACAGTTTCAAAGAGATAAACCAAAAATCAAAAATTCCATCAAAAGTTGGCAAAACCACCTCAATGAAAGTGAAGATAGAATTTCAGACCTCAAAGACAAGATTGCAGCTAGTGAAGAGGAAAGGAAAGATATTTTAAAAATAACAAGGAATGAGGAAATAACAATTCAACAGCTGCAAGATGATGCAAACAAAAACAACATAGTATTGATAGGGATAAATGAAAAAGAAGGGACAACACAAATGATACCAAGAGGCTATTTACAGATGTAATAGCTGAAAATTTCCCAAACATGAAAATGGAAACTGACATATATATCAGTGAAGCATACAGAACTCCAAATAGCCATAACAAAAAGAAAATTACCCCCAGACATATAATAATCAACATCTCAGAAATCCAACATAAGAACAGAATATTGAAAGCTGCTAGAGAGAAGAGATAGATCAGCTATAAAGGAAAGCCTATCAGAATCACAGCAGGTTTCTCAACACAAACAACGAAGTCAAGAAGAGCATGAATGAAGTATTTCAGATCCTAAAGGAAAATGACTTCCAACCCAGACTGATGTACCCTGCAAAACTTTCCTTCAAAATGGATGGAGAAATAAGATACTTCCACAACAAAGAACAGCTGAAAAATTTCATGACCACCAAACCAACCCTGCAAAGAATACTGAAAGACATTCTAGATAAACATAGGAAAAAACCACTAAACAAGGCAAACAAGCAGATAGAAGGGTAAAGAATCAACAGCAGAAAGATAATATGTCAAAAATAACCCAATATATATGTTATAACCATTAATGTAAATGGCCTTAATTCACCAATTAAAAGAAACAATTGCAGAATGCATCAAGAAAAAACATCCAACCATATGCTGTATACAAGAAACACATCTAACCCAAAAGGAAACTCATAGACTGAAAGTCCAAGGATGGAAAACAATACTCTATGCAACAGGAACCCAAAAAAAATGCAGGGGTAGCTATTCCATTTGTAGATAATGTGAACTTCAAAGTAAGAATGATCAAAAGAGATAAAGAAGACTATTATATACAAGTTAGGGGAAAACTTCAAGAGGAAGAGATAACAATGTTAAATATATATGCATCAAATTTGGGAGCACCCAGCTATACAAAATAAATATTAACAGAAATGAAAAATCCAATAAGGAATAACAAAATTATAATGGGAGATATTAACACCCCAATGACACAAAGAGACAGATCAACTAGACAGAAAACCAACAAAGAAATAACAGAACTGAATCACACCTATGAACAAACGGACTTGGACATACACGAGTGTTCCACCCAACAATATCAGAATATACATTCTTCTCAAGAGCAGAAGGGACATCCTCTAAAATAGACCATATACTAGGCCATAGAACATGCTTAATTAAATGTGAAAGAATTTAAATTATCCCATGCATGTTATCAGATCATAGTGCCATGAAACTAGACACTAATCACAGAAGACACTGAAAAAACCCCACAACCTGAATTGAAATTGAATAATACATTCCTGAGCAATTGGAGGGCCACAGAGGACATTAAGGAAGAAATTAAACAATATCTACAAGCAAATAAAAATACAAATACAATGTACTGGAACCTGTGGGATGCAAAGAAAGCAGTCTTCAGAGAAAATTTTATTGTGGTGAATTTTCACATCAGGAAAACAGAACAAACAGAAATAAGCAACCTGATGCTACACCTCAAATATCTAGAAAAAGAAGAGCAAGTGAAGCCAAAAGCCAAAAGAAGGGAGGAAATTATAAAGATCAGAGCAGAAATCAATGCAATTGAGATGAAGAAAACAATGCAAAGAATCAGTGAATCAAAGAGTTGATTCTTTGAAAGAATAAATAGAATTTATAAGCTTCTAGCCAACCTTATTAAAAACAGAAAGAAAAATTCCAATTCATGCAATAAGGAATGAAAAGGGTGAAATAACTACGAACCATGTAGAAATACAGTAGATCATCAACACCTGGTTTGAAAACCTCTACTCTCATAGGCTTGTTAACACAGAAGAAATGGCCACATTCATAGAATCATACAAATTAACAAAGCTTGGTCAAGAAGATGTAAAACTGCTGAATAATCCAATTTCAATTAATGAAATTGAAAATGTAATTAAAACCTTACCAACAAAGAAAAGCACAGGTCCAGATTGATTCACTGCGGATTTTACAAGAAATTCAAAGAAGACTTAATGCTGAAACTCCTCAAACACTTCAATGAAATTGAAAGAGAAGAAATTCTCCCTAACTCATTCCTGGAAGCAAGTATTACTCTAATACCAAAACCAGAGAAAGACCCAACCAAAAAAGAGAACTACAGGCCAATCTCCCTAATGAAAACAGACATAAAAATTCTCAATAAAATATTAGCAAACAGAATGCAGAAAATCATCAAGAAGATTATACACCATGGCCAAATGGGGTTTATCCCAGGAATGCAGGGATGGTTCAACATATGCAAATCAATAAATGTAATCCACCATATCAATAGAACCAAAAATAAGAAATACATGATCTTTTATAAAGATGCAGAAAAAGCTTTTGATAAGGTCCAACACTCATTCATGGTAAGAAACTTACAGAAAATAGATGGTCTTTACCTCAAATATGGCAAAAACCATCTATGACAAACCAACAGCCAGCATCATATTAAACAGCCAAAGACTGAAAGTATTTATTCCAAAATCAGGAACAAGACAAGCATGTCCATTCTCATCACTCCTATTCAATACAGTCCTGGAAATACAAACACTAGCCTGAGCAATTAGACAAGAGAGAGAAATCAAATGAGTAAGGATAGGAAAAGAAGAAGTTAAATTATCATTTGCAGAAAACATGATCCTCTACATAGATGACTTCCAAAAATCCATTGAAAGCTTCCTAGGTATAGTAAATAAATTCAGTAATGTAGCTGAATACAAAGTCAGCACTCAAAAAACAATATAATTCCTATACACAAACAACAAACTCACTGAGCAAGAAATAAGTGAAGCTACACCCTTCACAATAGCATACAAAAAAAATGAAATAGTCAGGAGTCAATCTAACAAAATAAGTAAAAGACCTATTCCAGGAAACTTATAATACTCTGAAAAAATAAAATGAAGAGGATCTCAGAAAATGGAAAGACATTCACTGTCCATGGATAGGAAGAAAAAATATTGTGAAAATGGCCATTCTCCCAAAATTGTCATGCAGATTTAATGCAATCCCCATCAAAATACCACTAGCATTCTTCACAGATCTGGAGAAATCACTCCTAAAATTCATTTGGAACCAGAAGAGACCTGGTATAGAAAGGCAGTTCTGAGCAATAAAGGCATCACAATTCCTAACTTGAAGTTATACTACAAAACTACTGTAATAAAATCAGCAGGGTACTGGAATAAAACAGACCTAAAGATTAATGGAATAGATTAGAAGATACAACTGCAACTATAAACACACTCAGCCAACATTATATTTGATAAAGGGGCCAAACATGTTCCCTGGAAGAAAGATAGTCTCTTTAATAAATGGTGCTATAAAAACTAGCTCTCCATATGCCAAAAACTAAAACTAGACCTATCACCTTGCACTAAGCCTATCACCTTGTACTAAGCAAAAGTCAAAATATATAAAAGATCTGAATATTAAAATAGAAATACTAAATCTATTGGAAGAAAAAATAGGTAGAAATCTTGAAGACCTAGGGGTAGTTAAAGAATTCATGAACAAAAATCAAACCACATGGGAAATACTTCCCAGAATCAATAACTGGAATCTCATCTTATTAAAAAGTTTTTGCATGTCAAAAGAAGTCTCCAACAGAGTTAAAAGGAAACCCATGAATTCTGAAAACATCTTAGTCAACTGTCCCTCAGACAAACGATTTCTGTGTAGATCATATAAAGAATTCTAAAAAATCAGCCACCCAAAATTCAAAGACCCAATTCAAAAATGGGCATCTGAGATGAATACACAGTTCTCAGATATAGAAATACAAATGACAAATAAATATGTGAAAAAAAGTTCAGTATCACAGGTCATTCGAGAAATGCAAATTAAAGCCACACTGAGATTCCAACTCCTTCCAGAAAGAATGTTCAGAATAAACAAAACTACCAACAACAAATGCTGGAGAGGCTGTGGGGAAAAAGGAACTCTTCTGCACTGTTGGTGGGAGTGTAGACTGGTGCAACCACTGTGGAGGTCAGTCTGGAGATTCTTCAAAAAGCTAGGGTTGGAAGTCCCATTTGACCCAGCTATTCCACTCCTAGGCATATTCCCGGAAGAACTGAAAACATCTTACCATGGTGATATATGTGCACCCATGTTTATAGAAGCACAATTTGTAATAGCCAGATCTTGGAGACAACCTAAGTGCCCATCAACTGAGGAATGGATAAAAAAATGTGGTACTTTTATACAATGGAGTACTACTCAGCTATAAAGAATGATCACATTGAGATATTTATAAATAAATGGATATAACTTGAGACCATATTTATAAGTGAAATAAATCAAACTCACATGAGTAAATACCATATTTTCTCCCTAGTCTAAGAAATGGTAAGATTATGTAAGATACAAAATCCTCAATAAAAAATACAGTGAAAGGGCAAGAATCTGCTCAAAGGAGAAAAAAATAATATCTCATGAAAAGATAAAAGAAAACAGGAAACAAAAAATATCTAAGTTTCCATAAACACATTTAAGATAGCTAAGATGATAGTGCTACAAATTCTATAGGTTCATGAAACAGAGCAGTTAATATTCATAGGATTGGAACAATTTTGCGTGTTTGTGTCTGGTGACCTTAGGAACTCTTGAAGATCACTATGTAAAATATCAACCTTAGTTCTGTTCCTACCACCATGTTTTGAAGGCCTGTATCATTATTGTTTTGGGCTCTTTGCTATTGTTATTTATTTGTGTATTTTTTTCTTATTTTTCTAGTAATCTGTTTTGATTTGTTTTGTTTTTCACTCTAATGCAGAAAGGATAGGTATACAGGTAGAGGTTTATACATGCCTAGAACTTTTAAACAGTTTATGAGACTCAATTATATTATATGTGATGAAATGAACAACTACTTTGAAGAAAAATGGACATTATAGTATCCATTTCTGATTCCATATCATCATGCTATGAAATCAAGTAATGCTTCTATTCTTTGTTTAGAGTGGTTTTAGTCAGTTTTGCTTTATTTAATTTCTTTTTTTTTATCAGTACCAGGGATTGAACTCACAACCACGTACTTGCAAGGCAGGTGATTATGCCACTGAGCTAAATCCCCAGCCCCTGTTTTGTTTAATTTCAACATACATGAAGGTATGGATGGCCATTTTGAAGAGAACCAGAGACATAACAGCAGCTATTGCTGATTTTCCTATTGTCAGGTTTTGAAGGTCTGTAATGCCTTCATTACTCTGTTCTTATCAGTTTTATAATATTTTGTTTTGTAGGAATTCATTGTGTGTGAAGATATAGACAACTATTTAGAAGAAAACAAGTGATATTATGGTAGGCAAAAAAAAAAAAAGAATCTAGAAGTGAGAAAAACTTACCTCACAGGAATAAAAATACTGGTTATATATTACTGCTCTTCACCCAAGCAGGGTGGATGGAGTGAATTGTAAACTATTGAGGGGGAAAATGTACCAATTTAAAAGTCTGTGTCCAGAAATATTATCCTTTAAAAGTGAAGATAAATAAAAATAGACTTTCTCAATAAGAATTGTAGAATTTTTCATCAACAGAAAATAGCTGACATTTTCATGCATAGATGTAACCAAATTCAAGGATCATAATATAGATTGGTAGCTACCAAGGAATGGGGAGGAGAGGAGATAAAAGCAGACAGTGAACAGGAGGAACTGCAAGGGGGAGGAGTGTTTGGCTTTTTCCTTTCTTTTCTTTTTTTCTTTTCTTACTTTTTGTTGACTTCTAAGCCTGTTACACAGCATGGTGAAGACAGCTAACAAATCATCACTGAAAGGTTACCTGCAGAATTTCTAAGAAAGGAAACTTAAAAGTTCTTCTCACAAAAATGTAAATATTTGAGATGATGTATGTGTCCATTAGCTTCATTTGATTATCTGAATCAAAATCATAATTTTAATGTCTCTCTCTCTCTATATAAAACATATAATAATTTGTTAATTTACAATAAATGTTGTGTTTAAAAATTGAAACTTTAATAAACTGAAAAGGCTTCATTTGTTTTTTTCAGTTCCCTTGTCCCCATACACATGTGTATATCACCTGAGCATACTTTACCCCATCATTCAGGTTGTATGTAACTTTTTATCCTTTTGAAATCATCAATGTCACTCTTTTGACCCTTGCACATCTTCTAAGTGTTCCTACTTGTGTCCTGTTGGTGAAATGTCTGAGCCTTATTCTATACTATCCAGGGTGTCATTGTTTTATTTATAAATTTATTAAAATGTTTGGGTTTTTCATTTATTTTAATTTTGATTAATAACAATTTACATTATATAATGGTTTCATCCATTGTGTGGAGTCACCACATCTCTATTCTTTTCTCATCTCCTTCCCCTTTTCTCCCCATCCCTCCACCTTGTCATCCTTGGAAAAGCTTTCCTTGTTTCTATTGCCTATGTTTCATTTGGCTCTTTACTTATATTTTCAATTACTCATGTAAGGTGATGCTTAAGCTTGCATATCTACTTTATTTCACTCCAATATTATGGGCTCAAGATGAATCCATTTTCCTACAAATGAATCAAGTTTATCTTTACTTATGGTAGAGTAATATTCTCATGTGTATTTCTTTATCCATGCATCTGGATGCAAGATTGATCGATTACGAATCATGCTGCTACAAATATGGGTGTTGTTATGGATCGAAAACCAATTGTTCTCTGTACAACCCTGACTACATCAGAGATTGGTACTGGGAGAGTGGAGTTATTGCTATGTTGGCTGGCTATGTGACTTAAGAGCCTTGGAAATTAATTTGGAAAGTTTTTGAGAGACTGGCCAAAGAGACAGCCCTTGTATGATGTAAAATGTTTTGGAGACTGATCAAAACCTGGAAAATCAGAGTACTGATGGAAATGCTGCCAGTTAAGATGAAGCTTTGGAGGTTCCTATTGAGAAGGACTGCTATGTCTGCTAGAGTCAAGGTAGCATATTGTGCTTTAGTTGAAATTTGGTCTTAATTTTGCTTGTATTTAGAAATATTACCTGGTGGTAGAAAAATTTCAGTGCAGCCTATGTTGGGATGGTAGCATGATTCTTTTAGAGAGCTTTTGACCAGATCTATGTAGAAAATTTAGAGCAAAGAGGCAGTAGAGTAATTTAAAATACTTGGCCAAGAAGAAGGCTCCATTGGAACTGTGGGTTGCAAAGATGAAACAGAGATCATGGTTGTTTAGAAGAAGAGGACAATGGAAAAGTCAAGAGTACATTTGAATTGCAGGAGATCCTTATATTTTAGTCTTGCCACGCCACATTATAAGTTAATGGGAAGCAAGGACTGTGATTGTAATTGTCTTTTAGTGTGATTTTAATATTTCTATGTGTTTGTAACTGGGTTAATTTCTCAAAGTACTGTATTTTAATGTTAAGCCTTGCTCACCTTTAAATATTTGCTTTTGGTGCAGGAATAAGTGTAAAAAGAATTGTATACATGTAATTGTTGTATTAATGTAAATCTCAATAGACCAAGATGTGTTAACATTGACAAATCTGCCACTAAGGACTATAGTTTAAGGAAATGCTTGTGGTTATTAAGTTGACCAGGGGTGGATTGTTATGGATTGAAAACTGATGGTCAACTTAATGCCAGCTGGATTACATCAGCATGGCACTGAGCATAGATGTTTCACCTGAGGAAGTTTGCCAGCATAAATGGAGATATGGAGAAGGAGAAGCTATTCATGTTAGTTGCATTAAGGTGTTGAGGTATTGTGGGTTCTCTTATGAGTTGCTATTTGAGCTTTTGGTTCTCCTGGAGGAGCTCTGGTCTTAACATCAAGCATTGCTTCCTAGCTCTGGAGAGGAAGATGTGTGCAGCTTAGTCTCCAGGATGAACTCATTATGCTGGCTTCCTGGCATGTACATGACTGTGCTTGTTGGAGGAGCTCAGGGCCTCTGTGTTGCTGAGGATGGCTATGGTGCTTTTCAGGACAGCCCTGGTCTTTCTTGTGAGTATGAATTCTGGCTCCAGCATATAACCCTCAACCTACCAGCACAGCTCCTTCACCTTGCTGGCATAGACTTTCTGGCTTCCATCGCTGACCTTTGGACCTTCCCAGCACGGATCCATAAACGAGAATGGCATGAATCCTTCTTGTGGGCTGTAGACCTCCAGTTTGACTTGCGGGAGACATTGTCATGAACTCTGGGTCTTTATCTGGACTCATGTGGAATATTGCTGTGGGATTCAGGCTCTTGGCTAAAAATTCTGTCTTTAGCATTGTATGTAGATTTCCTGCAACTTCTTGTGTAACCCTGGGTGAGCATCATAAAAATAATGTTATAAACTCCATGTCCTGACTCTAATTGTTCTCTGTACAACCCTGACTACAACAGGTGTGCATGGGTCAGTGTAATATTAGGATTTTAACCTTTTTTATTTTAAAGAGAATAAAACAAAAGAGGACAGATCTAAGCAGATCAGAACAGGATAATACAAGCAACAGAGCACTTCCCAACAAGACAATTGGATATCAACAGTAGCTACCACAATGTCTCTTTCTTTGAAATAGTTGAGCATAGCTTCACAAACAATAATATCAAATGTAGCAAAATGGAATAAAACCATTCAACAGAATGAAAGTATAACAAGGCATTCTGAACCAAATAACAGAAAATGAACAATTGCTACTATAATATCTCATTTTCTATACAAAATTTGTCTATATTATTACACATATTAAAATCCAGTAAGACACAACATGATAGAACCAATGGAAATAGAAGAACAAAAGCATGTTATGGCTTCAAAACAAGATATTAAATTAGCAATGGCTAATTTAATAATGTCTTCTTTTCTTCAAAGTAGCTGTTCATACTATTGTAACATCATCATGCTAAGACCAAACAAAACAGAATAAAACCATTCCAACCAATGAATGAAAACATTATACAACTTCTAAGCAATATAATGGGGAACCATGATTACCATAGAATCTTATGTACTTTTACTATCTTATGTACAATCATATGTATTTTTACTCTTACACTAGGGAGACTATATGGTATTTGTACATGTGAGTTTTATTTTGCTTATAAGTATGGTCTCAAGTTCTATCCATTTATAAATATTTCAATGTTGTCATTCTTTATAGCTAAGTACTACTCCATTGTATAAAAGTACCACATTTTTTTTTATCCATTCCTCGGTTGATGGGCACTTAGGTTGTTTCCAAGATCTGGCTATTACAAATTGTGCTGCTATAAACACGGGTGCACACATATCACTGTAGTAAGATGTTTTCAGTTCTTCTGGGAATATGCCTAGGAGTAGAATAGCTGGGTCAAATGGGACTTCCAACCCCAGCTTTTTGAGGAATCTCCAGACTGACCTCCACAGTGGTTGCACTTGTCTACACTCCCACCAACAGTGCAGAAGAGTTCCTTTTTCCCCACAGCCTCTCCATCTTTTGTTGTTTGTACTTTATTGATCTTGGCCATTCTTTCTGAAGTGAAATGGAATCTTAGTGTGGTTTTAATTTGCACTTCTCTAATGACCAATGATGATGAACATTTTTTCACGTATTTATTTGCCATTTGTATTTCTTCGTTCAAGAACTATGTGTTGATCTTGGATGCCCATTTTTGGATTGGGTCTTTGAATTTCAGGGGTCTGATTTTTTTAAAATTCTTTATATGTTTTAGACAGAAGTACTTTGTCTGAGGGACAGTTCATTAAAATTTTTTCCAGTTTGTGGGTTTTCTTTTCATTATGCTGGAGATTTCTTTTGACATGCAGAAACTCTTTAATAAGATGTGTTCCCAGCTATTGATTATGGAAAGTATTTCCTGTGCAGTTTGGTTCTTGTTCATGAATTCTCTACCTGCCCCTATGTCTTCAAGATTTTTACCTACTTTGTCTTCCAACAGATTTAGTGTTTCTGTTTTAATATTTAGATCTTTGATCCATTTAGATTTTAGTTTAGTACATGGTGACAGGCATGGGTCTAATTTTAGTTTTCAGCATTTGGATAGCCAGTTTTTCCAGCACCATTTATTAAAGAGACTATCATTCTTCCAGTGAACATGTTTGGTCCCTTTATCAAAGATAAGGTGGTTGAGTGTGTTTGTAGTTGTTGTTGTATCTTTTAGTCCATTCCATTGATCTTCAGATCTGTTTTTATTCCAGTACCATGTTGATTTTATTACAGCAGCTTTGTAGTATAACTTCAAATCAGGGATTGTGATGCCTCCTGCCTTGGCTTTACTGCTTAGAATTGCCTTTGCTATTCTAGGTCTCTTCTGGTTCCAGATCAATTTTATGAGCGATTTCTCTAGATCTATGAGGTATGTTAGTGGTATTTTCATTGGGGTTACATTGAATCTGTATAGCAATTTTGGGAGAATGGCCATTTTCACAATATTTATTCTTCCTATCCATGAACAAGGGATGTCTTTCCATTTTCTGAGGTCCTCTTCAATTTCTTTTTTCAGGGTATTATGATTCTCCATGTATACCTCTTTTACTTCTTTTGTTAGATTAATTTCTAAGTATTTCATTTTTATGGATGCTAGTGTGAAGGTTGTGGCTTCTCTTATTTCTCTCTTGGTGATTTTGTTGTTAGTGTATAGAGATGCTATTGATTTTTGAGTATTGACTTTGTATCCAGCTACATTGCTGAATTTATTTATTATATCTAGCAGTCTTTCAATGTAGTTTTGGGATCTTCTATATAGAGGGTCATGCCATCTGCAAATAATGATAGTTTAACTTCCTCTTTTCCTATCTTTACTCCTTTTATTTCTCTCTCTTGTCTAATTGCTCTGGCTAGCATTTCCAGTACTATGCTGAATAGGAGCAGTGATAAGAGACATCTTTGTCTTGTTCCTGATTTGGGGGTAAAGGTTTTAGTTTTTTTGCCATTTAATATGATGCTGGCTATTGGTTTGTAATAGATGGCCTTTATCATATTGAGGTAAAGACCATCTGTTGCAATTCTCTGTAAGGTTCTTACCTGAATAGGTGTTGGATATTATCAAAAGCTTTTTATGCATCTATAGAAATGATCATGTGATTCTTACTTTTGGCTTTATTGATATGGTGGATTACATTTATTGATTCATATATGTTGAACTTTCTCTGCATGCCTGGGGTGAATCCCGCTTGGTCATGGTTTATAATCTTCTTGATGATTTGCTGCATCCTTTTTGCCAATATTTTATTGAGAATTTTATCATCTATGTTCATTAGGGAAATTGGTTCTCTTTTTTAGTTGAGACTTTCTCAGGTTTTGGTACTAGAGTAATATTTGCTCCCAGTAACTACTTAGGGAGAATTGCTTCCTTTCAATTTCATGAACAGTTTGAGGACTGTTAGCATTAGGTCTTCTTTGCATTTCTTGTAGAATTCCTCAGTGAATCCATCTGGGTCTGGGCTCTTCTTTGTTGGTAAGGACTTAATTACATTTTCAATTTCATTGATAGAAATTGGGTTATTCAACAGTTTTTCATCTTCTTGATCCAGCTTTGGTGGTTCATATGTTTCTAGGAATCTGTCCATTTCTTCTGTGTTATTGAACCTATGAGAGTAGAACTTTTCAAAATAGGCATTGATGATTTTCTGTATTACCACAGAGTCAGTAGTGATTTCATCATTTTCATTCTATATTGCAAGAATTTGAGTCTTTTTTTTTCCTTTTTTTATTGGGCTGGCTATGGGCTTATCAATTTTATTTATTCTTTCAAAGAACCAACTCTTTGATTCATTGATTCTTTTTATTGATTTCTTGGTCTCTATTGCATTAATTTCTGCTCTGATCCTTATAATTTCCTCCCTTCTTTTGGATTTGGGATTGGCTTCCTCTTCTTTTTCTAGATATTTGAGGTGTAGTACCAGGTTGTTTATTTGTGTTTGTTCTGTTTTCCTAATGTGGGAGCTCAGTGCAATAAATTTTCCTCTGAGGACCACTTTCATTGCATCCCACAGGTTCCAGTAAGTTGTATTTGTATTTTTATTTGCTTGTAAATATTGTTTAATTTCTTCTTTAATTTTCTCTATGACCCACTGATTTCTCAAGAGTGTATTTTTCAATTTCCATGTGTTTGTGGGATTTTTGCAGTTTCTTTTATCATTAATTTCTAGTTTCATGGTACTATGATCTTATAACATGCATGGGATAATTTCAACTCTTTTGAATTTATTTAAATATGTTCATGGGCAAATATATAGTCTATTTTAGAGAATGTCTCATGTACTGCTGAGAAGAATGTATATTCTGATGTTGTTGGGTGGAACACTCTGTATTCGTCTATCAAGTTCATTTGTTCATGGGTGTAATTCAGTTCTGTTTTTTCTTTGCTGATTTTCTGTCTAGTTGATCTGTTCCTTTGTCTCAATGGCATGTTAGAGAGAAAAGATAGATCACCTACAAAGGAAAATCTATCAGCATCATAGCAGACATCTCAACACAAACAATGAAGTCAAGAAGAGCAGGGAGTGAAGTATTTCAGATTCTAAAGGAAAATGACTTTCAACCCAGACTGATGCACCTTGCAAAACTGTCCTTCAAAATGGATGGAGACATAAGATACTTCCATGACAAAGAACAACTGAAGAATTTCATGATCACCAAACCAACCCTACAAAGAATACTGAAAGACATTCTAGATAAACATAGGAAAAAACCACTAAGCAAGACAGACAACTAAACAGAATGGAAAAGTAAAAATACAACAGCAGAAAGATAACATATCAACAATAAAATAATATAAATTAATGTAAATGACCTCAATTCCCCAATTAAAAGAAACAGATTGACAGAATGGATCAAGACACAACATCCAACCATATGATGTCTACAAGAAACTCATCTAACCTAAGAGGAAACTCATAGACTGAAAGTCCAAGGATGGAAAACAGTACTTCATGCAACAGCAACTCAAAAAAAAAAAAAAAAGCAGGGGTAGCTGTTCTGTTTGCAGACAATGTGAACTTCAAACCAAGAATGGTCCAAAGAGATAAAAGTCACTACATACTAGTTAAGGGAAAACTTTAAAAGGAAGGGATAACAATCTTAAATATATATGCTCCAAATTTCAGAGCACCCAGCTATACAAAGCAAGTATTAACAGAAATGAAAACTCAAATAAGCAATAATGCAATTATAACAGGAGATCTTAACACACCATTGATTTTAACCCTTTTGGAAGAGACCTAGAAGGGGATTATCTGGGTTAAATGAAACTCCTTTAAGTTTTGGAGGACTTTCCAGACTGATTTCCATAGCCATTGGACTAGTTTGTGCTCTATTTACCTGTCTTTTAGGGGCCTGGGATTTAGCTCAGCAGCATTAGTGCCCTCCTGGAAAGTGCAAGGTCATGAGTTTGATCCTCGGTACCACAAAACAAACAAGCAAAAAAACTCATGTCTTTTAAAATACTTGCTTTTATTAGCATTCATTTGCAGTACAAGATAATTACATTAATCATGAGGAGCTGGTTCATGTGCATCTACACAACACTGAGTCTTATGTGTTTTTTTGTTGAAAGATGACAATCATTTGTTTGTTTTATTTTCTTTCTTTTTTGTTTCATTGCTCTATGATTTTAGAGGAAATCCTTGCAGTGTTGATGCTGTTCATACTTTTGATGTCAGAGTACATGATTTTGTGATCATACTTGTGGTGAGTGAAACATCAGAGGACAACTTCTGCTCTCCTGTTTAAGGGTGACACATAGGAAGTGTCAGCTGAGAAGCCACACAGGACACATTCCCTGCAGCCCCTGGGCTGACAATTCTGCTGCTGCCCTCAGCTCTTGTCAGTGAGCCGAGAGGAGAACTCACTGACCCTTACCCACAGTCCTCAGGGAAACCCTGTGCTGCTCCCCAGTCTACATGCCCTCGAGACCCAGGGTGATGAAATCACAATCCTTCTCACCTGGGAAATTGCTGCCCTTACCTTTCCCTGAGTCCTGGCCACTGGGAGCAGGGACACCTGAAAAAGGCACAGAATCTGGTGTTTATGCACAGCACAGAGGCTGTGTTAGGTGGTACCACAGCAGTGGGAAGTCTTTATGGACAAACTGAAGTCACTACTGCCATGCACAACTGTATTTAAAAGAAGAATTAAAGGAACATTTAACTAAAAATGATACCTTTCAGAAAATTAACACAGTAGAATGCAGCATGTAAGTACATTCAGAGAAAACCTTCCAAGTTACCCTACAGGATAGGAGGTGAGGGCCAATAACAGCGCAGGAGCACTGTCACGATTTGGGCCACAGCAGTCTGAGGCAGGATCCTGAGCATCACGTGGTTTTCAGATATAAAAGATGTTGTACATGTAAACTGTAAGAGCAATAGAAGTCCATGTGATTTGCATTCTATAATTATTATTTTAATTGTGCTGGAACTTATTTTCTCTCTTTCATTCTCTATTAAAGCTTTGTGTTGCAGAATAACACAAAATCCCATCACCGAATGCAGATTTTCATCATTCTGATCTTTCACAGAAGATTCTGACATCAACTGGATTCTGCTTACCCCATCTGATTGTGATACTTTCAAATAATATATCTTTCTTTTGTCGTGACAAGAAAAATGTTTATGGTACATGCTTTTCTTCATCGCAAGGGGTCTTTGATTTTTATGAATAAAATAATCGAGATTTTTTTCTTAAGAATTAGGAAAAATTGGAAAATATTTTAAGTATTAGTTCAGCCTATTAACCATTTTCTTAAATTATAAATTCTATTGATGTGTCTTAAAATCTTTTGAGTCATGGAACAAATTTGAAAATGTACAACTTAGTTTTTATTGCTCATCGAGATACGGCAAAACATTTACACCATTCAGGAAAATTAAAACACACACAGCTACCCTTACACAGCTTGATGGTTAGAACTCATACTGTCTAACATCCATAGCTGGCACACTCTCAGCTGTGCCGGATGCACTGCACAGGGAGCATTTGCACTGAGGTGCACACCTGTACTTGTGTGTTACAGGCAGCCGAGTTAGTTAGAAATATTACAGGCAGTCAGACAGGGCTGTCAAAGAGCCACTGCAGAAGTTCAGATACTGTGTGACTTCTGAGGAGACAGGTGCTTGCTATTATGGGCCAGTTATCAAGACAAAAGGCAATGCAAATTCAACCACATCTTAAGGATTAATGGTACAAATAGTTCTCTGTCATCCTGAGGAAGTCAGGAGTCACCTTCCCTACTCCTACAAGAAGAGTCACTGCTGTTAAGAATGCCTGCTCACTACATGACTCACACCCCCATTTGTTCCTGATTTAATCATTTTTACCTAAACAATAAATATTGTTGGATAACCACAGTTCTGTCCCATCTTAGGCCCACCTTGAGAGTTCCCAAGTTTCTCCACCTTGACCCTGTCTCATGCCAGGATTTTACTCTATAAAAGTACCTAGAAAGACAGAGAACCTGGCAACCTGCCTGGGTCCACTTCTGGGGAAGCAGAAGCTTTCTTTCTCTCAATAAATATATTCCACTCTTAAGATTTTTTGTTCCTAAAATTCATTCTTCGACTTTAGAGAACACAAACTCGTACCGGATATATTGTAGGTTGGGAGTTTCATTTCTCTGTATCAGTGTTTCATAATTAAGTTTGATGACTTGAGTCCTCATAGAGATTTACAGCAGGGAGTATATATAAAGAAAGTTGAGCTTATTCACATCACATTCAGACAAGTCTTTCCTTTTGATACAGGAGATATTAAGTCACTGTTTTACAGCATTTACAGTCTATACTTTTAAAAATATAGTTCCATGTGTGAGAAGAGTTTTCTTATGGCTAACTGTGACAGAACATACTTCATGCTTCTTGAGACATCCAAACACTAAGAGAAGTGACTGCACTGACCGGGGCTGCCTTTTCTCTGAACACACTTTCTGACTTCTTTTAACATGTACTTGCCACACTTTCTGAATCAGAGTACAAAAACACAATAAACTGATTCACAAACAGTGAAATTTAACTCCTGTAAAGGTATTATATCCAGTGCTTTCCACCTCCTGCTGTGCTCTGTAGAGGCAGGATTTACTCACACCAAATCCACCCGGCCTTCAACAGACTGTGACTATGATGTTACAATCACAGGCTGTGCTGTCTCTCACCGCGGTGGTCGGCACACCTGGGAAATGTCGCTGATGGCCACATCCTGGCGGCAGCATCTCCCATCTCCCCATCCTCCTCTGGACTTCACGATGAGACTTCTTCAGAGACAAGGCAAAGCCAAGCTCTCACACACAGCCACACCATACGCATTGGTAAGTCTATGAAATCAACATTCTTAGGTTCCAAAAAATAGCATTATCACTTAAAGACTGATGAAACTATGTAATAACTATACTTACAGTGTTCCTTTATTTCTAAAATTATAGATTATTAGAGTATTTACACTGAAGAATTATCTTAAAAATCAAAGGTGACGTGTGAAGTATACAGACATATGTTAATCATGTTTTTTTATAGGAACTAATTCCTTTTATTAGGGATCCTTATATTAACAAGTGAAAAATAATATTCCATTCTCAACTCCTTGGTCATCTTCCTTCATCTGCTGTTGTTGGTCCCTTCCAGATCAAAGCAGATGCGGTATGGACGGAGCAAACCGAACTGCAGTGACAGAGTTCATTCTCCTGGGATTCCCGGGCTCTCCCTCCCTGCGGCTCATGCTCTTTGTCACCTTCCTCACCGTGTACCTGCTCTCCCTCACGGGCAACACCCTCATCATCTTCCTTGTTCTCACGGACTCCACACTCCAGACCCCCATGTACGTCTTCCTGGGGAACCTGTCCTTCTTAGAGATCTGGTACACCATGGCCACCGTGCCTAAGTTGCTGGCCACCTGCCTCTCCACAGTCGTCACCATCTCCGTTCCCGGATGCATTGCCCAGCTCTACTTCTTCTTCTCCATGGGAGCCACCGAGTGCATCCTGCTGGCCGCGATGGCCTATGATCGGTACGTGGCCATCTGCAGCCCTCTGCGCTACTCGCTTCTCATGAATGCTCAGATCTGCCTCAAGTTTTCAGCTGGGTCCTGGGTTGGGGGCTTCTTTGCCCCTTTCCCTGCTACCATACTCATCTCTCAACTAAACTTTTCTGACCAGAAGATCAACCATTTCTTCTGTGACTCAGACCTCCTTTCTAAAGTCTCATGCTCAGACACTCTTGTGGTAGAAGCCCTGGGCTACACATGCACCTCAATTGTGATTCTAAGCTCTTTCCTTCTCACGGCCTCCTCTTATGGCAATATTGTGGCCACAGTGGTCAGGCTGTCTTCCCGAGAGGCCCGGAAGAAGACTTTCTCCACCTGCGCCTCCCACCTGACTGTAGTCACCGTCTACTATGGCACCATTATCTTCGCTTACGTCCGCCCTCCCGCCAAGTACAACTTCACCATCGGTAAAGTGGTCTCTGTGTTCTACTGCATGGTCACCCCTCTGGTAAACCCTCTCATCTACACCTTGAGGAACCAGGAGGTGATGAAAGCTTTCAGGAAATTTCTAGTTCAAAAAGCATTTTTGTTAACTAGTAATGCGAAGAAGTTTTGAAAAACCAACAGCAATTAACCAACCACAGTAAATGCTAAAGCCTTTTTTAAAAAAAGTTACATAATAAGACTTACACACTTTAATAGGGGACCTTTGTGACTTCTGAATTCTACTGAATTGTTATTCTGAATTTACTCTGTGTGAATGTGTCTTCAAATAGTATCATAAAGAGAGAAACCAGATCCTTGTCCAGAGCCATTCATAGTGGAAAAATTGGCTGGTTTGGTCTCACTTGCTTTAAATATTCTCATAATAATAGAAATCAAGAGCCAACACATCCTTGTTAAATGGAAAAAGTGTTTTCCATGGAGTACCTACTCTCATCTGATCAATTGTTCCTCAGTAATAAATTCATTCCTTAAGTGCCAAATATGTATGACAAACCAGACACTACTCTGAAGTTAATATAACTTCCACTAATTTCATTTGAAAAACATTGCATAATCAGATTTTTGCTGGTTGACATGAAAGTATAAAAAAAAATTGACTTTGAGATATGTCGATTGCAAAGTGAACAAATTAAATCATAGAAATGAACATTGTAAAAACCATATGTTTAACATGGTTAAATAGATTCCAGTAAAGAATCCAAATAATTAATGAAGCAAATACTTATTTGATATTTTCCAGAAAGAATAAAAAGTAATGACTAGAGTTTGCCGTTGTTGTATCTCATTGTATCTGTGAACGGAGAAGCTTAGTGATTAATTCTCCCTCACTTTAATGCAGTGTGGGAACCAGAGAGACCAAGGGCACTGGAAGAATCAGCAGCACCGGTTCTGACCGGCGCATGCGCGCTCCTGCCGGCGCCTTCCTCAGGGAGCTCAGACCTCAAAGCCAGGAAGCCTCAGCACAGCCTGCAGGGTGGGAGGTGCCCTCAGCGGTCCTGAGTTAGGACTACGGAGGGACAGGACCCGAGCTGATGCAGTTAGCAAAAGAAATCCTGCAAGCCGCTATTTTTGGCAGAAAAAATGTCTTATGTATATTTCATGACAAGTGATTAATAAACTCTAGATTTTGTCACATATGCCAATGTGTAATGATCTTTCTTAAATGTTAACGGGATTTTCTAAAACACATGAACAACATAATGAAATCTTTTCAGAATACCTGGCTTTAATTTGCGGGAAAGATTTCGTAGTGATTCTAAAGTATACTAGTGCATATTAGTCCTGTAGTATACCGGTTTGTCTGTTTTATTGGTATGGGGGTATCATACAGTTTTACCCCTTTTATTCCCTCCTGTTCCTTCTCCTCTCCTCTAATCCCCTTCCTCATCTCCAGTCATCTTTCACCTTCCTGGTTCTCCTATTGATTTTCTTCTAATTGCTTTTAGATTCAATTTTTGAGAGAAATTATTGGATATTTGATTTTTTAGGTAACAAAGATGTTCTTTGCATACATCTATTTTCTTGAAAATGACAGGGATTCATACTTTTTGGCTTAAAAATATTCCATTGTGCATATACACAACATTTTTCTTAATCTACTTTATCTGTTGATGGGCTGTTCTCATGGCTACTGCTCTGCAATAAAAAGAGGTCTGCATGTGTCGGAGTAGCATGCTGCCTACAATCAGAAAAGATTGAGGTATAGCACGTTTGAATGAAAAAAGTGATCTACTTTTAACTTTTTTAAATTTTAAAAATACTAAAAATACAAAATCTTACAAGGTGATAGGAAATTAACAATGGTTATTGTATTGCAGATTGTTATCTCCAAAATATCTGTTCTCCTTACCAGCCTTAGGTATGTAAAGCTGATCAGACAATATAAGTACTAACTGTTCCTTTCAATGAGCTAATACAATTTACAATTATCTTAGCTATCTTGTATCTAAATCTATGTTTACATATCTATCTCTGTCTCTATACACATTTTTGTTCCCTTCCTTTTCTTCTTTCTCCTATACATATATCAAGTGTCAATTTCTTTTGAGCATTTTCTTTCCCTTTCACAGTGTTTATTGTACCTTTTGAACTTTATTTACTCTCTCAGTTTCTTACACCAGGGAAGCAATATGATATTTGGACATGCAAGTGTGATTTATTTCACTTATGAATATGATCTCAATAAGTGAAATTGCATCTATTTACCTCTAAATGCTTCTAAAGATATCTTTCTTTGTATCTTCATACCTGAATAGCACTCCATTGCACATCTATTTTTATCCATTCCTCTGGTGATCGGCATTTTGGTTGATTCCACGATTTAGCTATTTATAAATTATGCCACTGTAAACTGGGTGCACATATATCACTGTGATTTGATATTTTCAATTGTTCTGGAAAAATACCCAGAAGAGGAATATCTGGGTAGAATGGGAACTTAATCCTACCTTTTTTAGAAATCTCTACACTGATTTCCAGTGTACACTCTGACCAACAATGGAGAAGTGTTCCTTCCATTCGTAGCACCATAAGCGTTTGTTATTGGTTAATTGTTTGATAATAGCCATTCTTTCTGGAATGATGTTGAATCTTGGTGTTGTTTGATTCTCACTTCTTGAATAACTAATGATGTTGAACATTTTAAAATATATTTATTTGCCATTTATATTTCTTTGAGAAGTATGTATTCATCTTTGATGTCCATTTTTGGTTTAGATCTTTGAATTTGGGAAAGTTGATTTATTTTAATTCTTTGTATATTTTAGATACAAGTCCATTGTCTGAGGGACAATTGGCTAAAAATGTTACCCACTTGTTGAATTTTCTTTGCATTATATTGGTGATTTCTTTTGATGTGCAATAAATTTTTAGTAAGATGAGATGCCAGTTGTTGATTCTTTGAAGTACTTCCTGTCTAATTTGGTTTTCATTGATGAACTCTCTGACTATCCCTATGTCTTCAAGATTTCTATCTACTTTCTTTTCCAGCAGATTTGGTTTTTCTATTGCATCATTTAGATCTTTACCCATTTTGACTTTAGTCTAGTGCATGATGAAGGGGATGGGTCTAGTTGTAGTCTTCAGTATGTGGAAAGCCAATTTTCCCAGCACTATTTATTTAAACACAGTCTTTCCTCCAATGAACTTTCTTGGCCCTTGACAAAGACAGTGTCCCTGAGTGTGTTTGTAGTTGTGTCTGCACCTTCTTTTGTGTTCCACTGATCCTTGGGTCTGTTTTTGTGCTAGTACCATGCTGAGTTTTTCACAGTACCTTATAGTATAATTTCAAGACAGGAACTGTGAGGCCACCTACTTTATTTTTATTGCCCAGAATTTAGGCTTCTTCTGATTCCAAATGCATTTTAGGAATGTTTTCTATAGATCTGTGAAATATGCTAATAGTATTTAAATCAGAATTGCAATAAATCTGTATAATAGTTTTAGGAGTATGACTATTTTCACAAGACTAGTTCTCCCACCCATGAGCAAAACATATCTATGTATTTTGAAATCCTCTTCAATTTCCTTTTTTCAGAGTGCTGTAATATTCAATGTGTAGATCTTTTACTTCATTTTCCAGATTGACTCCTAAGTGTTTCATTTTTTTTGATGCTGTTGTAAAGGGTGTTGTTTCTCTAATTTCTTGGTCAGTGAGTTTGTTTTTGGGAATAGGATTGCTATTGATGTCTGAGCTCCAACTTTGCATCCAGCTATGCTGCTGAAGTTGTGTATTGAAATTAGTAGTCTTTAATTTAGATTTTGGTTTCTTCTATGTAGAGTATCATGTCATCTGTGAATAATGATAATTTCACTTCTTCCTTTCCTGTCATTAATCCTTTTATTTCTTTCTTTTATCTAATTGCTTTTCCTAATGTTTCCAGGTCTATGTTGAATAGTGGATGATGATAGTGGACACCCTTGTCTTGTTCCTGATTTTATTTTGAATGCTTAAAGTTTTTGTCCATTTAGTATGATGTTGGCAGTTTTGTCATAGATTTTTTTTTTATCAGATAGAGGTAAAAGCTGACTATTTTGATTTTCTTTAAGTTTTAGTGTTGGACTTTATCAAAAGCTTTTTCTGCATCTGTTGAGATGTTCATGTGTTTTTGACTTATGCTTTATTGATATGGTGTATTACATTTACTGACTTGCATATGTTGAACCAACCCTGCATTCCTGGAATGAATCACACTGGATTGTGCTGTATAATCTTTTTGATGCTTTGCTGCATTCCTATTGATAGTAATTTATTGAGGATTTTTGCATCTATGTTCTTTATGAAGTTTTTCCTATAGTTCCCTGTCTTGGTTAGGTCTTTCTCTAGTTTTTGTATCAAAGTAGCACATGCCTCCAAGAATGAGTTAAGCAGAATTGCTTACCTGTTAATTTTATTACAGAGTTTGAGAAATATTGGTGTTAAATATTTCTAAATTTATTGTAGAATTCAAGTGTTGACCCATCAGTACCTCAGAGTTTCTTTGGTAAGTTTTAATTATTTTTTTAATTTTAACAACTGATATTGGGTTACTCAGGATTTTTATATCCTTTTGATCTAGCTTGGATATTTCATATGTTTCTAGGAATCTGTCCATTGTTCTGTGTTTTCCATCCTATGAGTGTAAAGGTTTTGGAAGTAGATATTGACAATCTTTGGAATTTCCACAGAATCTGTATTGATTTCATCGTTTTCATTCCTCACTGCATGAATTTGATAATTTTTTATACGATTGGCTTGTGGTTTATAAATAGTATTTATTCTCTCACAGAACTAATTCTTTCATTCATTAATTCTTTGTATTATTTTCTTAGTTTCAATTCCATTAATTCCGCTCCATTATTTATAATTTCTTCTCTTCCTTGGGGCTTGGTCTTGTCTTGCTCTTTATTTTTCAGTAGCTTCACATGTAGCATTAGATTATTCATTTCTCTGGTTCTAGTTTCTTGATATGAGAACTCATCACTATAAATTTCCCTTGGATAACTACTTTGGTTGCCTCCCATAGGTTTCAGCAATTTGCATTTGTATTTTCATTTGATTTCAGATGTTGTTTATTTTTTCTTAAATTTCATCTGTGACACATTGGTTTGTTTGGGGGTTGTTATTTAATTTTACATGCCTTTGTGGAGCTTTGCAGGTTATTTTGTCATTAATGTCCAAATTTATTCCACAATGATAGGATAATATGTGTGGGATAATATAAATTGCCTTGCATTTGCTAAATCATGCTTGATAGTCTTGTGTAAGGTCTATTTGAGAGACCCATGTGCAGCTGAGAAGAGTATGTATTCATTCTGATGTGTTGGTTAGAACACATTGTAAAGTTTATTAAGTTCATTTCTTCACAAGTTTGGTTCAGTTCTGTTATTTCTTTGCTGATTTTTGCCTAGTCATCTGTCTCTTTGTGACAATGCAATGTTAAGGTCTCCTATTACAACTGTTACAGCTTATTTGATTTTTCATATCGATTAATATTCATCATTTATAGTTCTGTGCTCTGGTATTTTGTGCATGTATATTTATGATTGTTATATTTTCCACTTGAAGTTTTCACCTAACAAATATGTAGTGACCTTCTTTATCTCTTTTGCTCAATGTGAAGTTCACATTGTACACAAACAGAATAGCTGTTCATTTATTTTGTGGATTCCTGTCACATGAAGTATTGTTTTCCATTATTTAATTTTTAGTCTATGATTTATTTTGAGTGAAATGTGTTTCTTGTACATAGTATAATGTTGGATTTGGTTTCCTGGTCGACTCAACTAGTGGGTTTCTTTTGCTTGGTGAACTGAGGAATTTACATCAAATGTTATAACTGATATATATTGGCTTAATTTTATCACATTATTTTCATGCTATTGGTTCCTTAATTTTCCTCTCTATTTAGTTTCTTGCCCTGCTTGGTGGTTTGTTTCTGTTGTTGTTCTTGGAATTGTGATTATTTTTATGTCTTTCTAGACTTTCTTTCAATATTCTTTATTGGGTTGGTTCAGAGGTCATAAATTTCTTTAGTTATACTTTGTCATGGAAATATCTTGTCAATCCATTAATTTTGAAAGGTAGTTTGGCAGTACACGTTGTTCTGGGTTAAAAGATTTTTCTACTCAGACTTGAAATTCTTCACTCCAATCTCTGCTTGACTTGATATTTTCTGTTGTGAAGTCTTCAATTATTCTGATGGGATTTCTTTTGTAGGGGATGTGTTTCTTTTCTCCAACAGCTTTTAATTTTCTATTCTTGTGCTGAATTTCTGAGATTTTGGTTACTATATGTCTAGGTATAGATTTATTTTGGTTATGGCTAACTTAAGTTCTACATCCCTCCCTTTTCTGTTTGTCAGATTCTTTGCCCATGCATTGGAAATTTTCTGCTATTACTTTTGCAAATAGTCTTTTTTATGAAATTTGTGTTGATTCCAGCTTTTTCATTAACACTATCTGCCTTCTATGTTTTTCTTTGAAACATTTTGTAGCTGTTGAATTGTTACTTCCTGGTTCCTTTTTATTTTTAAGAGATGTTTCTTTTCATGATCCCTAGCTGCACTCTTGTCTTCAAGGTATGAAAATCTTTCTTCAGTTTCATTCAAGTGGTTTTGCCAAGAGTCAGTAGAATATTTATTTTCCTGCATATCTTTGTGAATCTGTTTCTTGAATTCTGATTCTTTCCTGTATTATTCATTCAATGTTTCTATTATTTTTCTATGCTCTTCTTTTTATATCTTTGTCTTCTTAAGATATACTCAACAATTCTACCCTTTTTCTGTTTTGCTTTTTTTAACCTCTAAATAAAAAAAGACATGCTCAGCAAGTCTTTCATTATGGTTGCATTTCTATTTCTTCCTGGGAGACTGTTTCTGATCTGATTTCCCCTGCAGCCTCATGGAGTTGCTTTTCACTTCAGTTCATGTCATTTCATAAATTTCAAATCTGTGACCTCAAATTTCTTCTATGTTGATGTCTCCTGGATTTGTTCTGGGTAGGATAGAAGTATGAGACTGAATTTTGCTTCTTTGTTTGGATGTTTTCTGTTTCAATTTTTTTGTTGTTTTCGGTGATGATTCTTGTGAATTTTGGTGGTAGATAGTAATATCACTAGTATCAAGGCTTTTTAAGGAAAAGTCTGTTCTTCAGAAATACCTTCTGTATGTAGGAGATACTTGGTTTCTGTCTATTCCAAGATCTTACCTTCCTAATTAATTATGAATGAAATGTTGGCTTCTGTTTGGTGCAGAGTTGCAGTGAGGTTATTATCCCAGAGCATTCCAATGTTGTTACACAAGGAAGAATCACTGAGTAAAATAGATATGACATACTAGCTACAATAGTACAATTAGCAAAAATGACAGCATTGAGCACAATTTAGAAATTGAAAAAAATATGGTAAATATTGATTTTGTACTTTAGACCGTTAGGAACACACTATCCCCTATACCACAGCCAGAGGCTCATCTCACCATGGCAGGCAGCGTCAGTCCGCATCAGTCCCAATTCTGCTTCATAGGGAGAAACATCTCACTTTAAGAACAGGAGGCAAACCCCTCCTCCCATCCTAGCTGGCCTGCATGGCATGCCCTTGCTGGTCTCTGAGTTCTGGCTTTGTCACAGTTAACTTGAGCTTGGCTGTCCCACCATAGAGGACCCATCTGCTCCCTCCCCACAAACCCTCACCCCTGCTGCTCTTCCTTGGAACCCTCTGGCTGAGCATCACTTGCTCTATGCTGCTCCTTCCTCACTCAGCTCATTCCCTTCCTGAGGGTCGCTGTCCACAGGTGGGGGTGCTGACCGCTCTGAATGTTGGTCTCCATGTCTGCCTACAACCAGTCAACTGTAACGCTTATTGCTCAGAGTGTCACACATGGGTGTATGATGGTATGTTAGTGGCAGATAATTTGTGTTGTTGTATTTTACTTCAAAAATATACATGTCACATGCTGCAAAAACAAAACTATTGTACGAAGGCAAACATTTAGAAATCTCAATCATCTCAATTTTCAGTCTTCTTATTCTCAATTTGCTCTTCTCTTTGTAGATATCCCATACCCCTGCCTTCACAGGTAGACAAATTGAAGTGATTTTCATTTGTACATTCAGTGCTTTCTTTATATCTTTCTTATTTTCCATTATAGTGGATGCTCAGGAAAAAAAATACAAATGAATGTCTCTTGACTATTTTTACATCTTACTACACGTGATCTTAGCCAAAAGGCCGAGAAGTGATATATTTTTACATCTTAATTAGATATGTTGGAGATTGTTCAACACCAGTGTAATGAAGATTTTAATGAGTCATTTTATTTTTATAGAATATGCTATATTTTCAGACTTTTAAAATGTTACACAGCTTGTTTTAACACCTCCTATTGCAAAAAAAGAATTGTGGCAAATAAAATATACCAATACTTTAAATATGAGATTTTCTGTACATAGGTATATATGTATATATATGCGAAGCAATCTCTGTTGTGTAATTGCTCATAAGAGTTCATTGAAACAGTTAATTAATATATAGTTGAAATTTTCCTTCAAAATAATTACAAAACTCAATTAGCATTTTATACCCACAACTTGTCAGATCTTTTAAAAATATGAGTTTTGACATGCGATATATAAGATGATATTATTTGTTTAGCTGGTAATTTTAAGTTTGATATTGCATAAAATAGATACCAGTTTCTTCCATGTATGAAGTTGTGAATTCCTCATATAGTTTCCTTTTTTCTGTTGTGCTATTGTGTTTTTCTCAATATTAGAGTTTTTTAAATGAAATATTAACCTTTAATTTTTAATATAAGTTGCAAATAGTTTCTGAACCTGGCAGATTTTCAATGCTTACTTTTAATCATTCCAAATATGTTATACTTTGTTTTGTACTTATACATTTATTATCATGCCTTCTACATGTCAAATTAAAATATACCTTTTTTTTTTACAAATGTTTGAAAGGCTTGCAACATAGGCTTCCAAAAGCTTCTATTATTTCTTTGTTTAAAATCTATTGTATCTTTTATAAACATTGAATCTATGATATTCTGTGTAAATTGAACAATTTTAAGATGAACATTCTTAAAAGAAGTATCCACTTCAAAAACTGAAATCATATCTAAAGTCCCAAACACAAGCTGACTGGTAGTTCTGCTCTTTGATTGTCAGAATATGTGATTGTTGCTTTCTCCAGTTCCTGTAATGTATGGAAGGTGCTGGAAAGAGTCTGCACAGCTGAGAGAAGGACTATTGGGGCATCTTCAGGACTGCTGCAGGACCAAGAAGGGAGTCATTTTGTCCCTTTTCTTCATTTCTCAGTCTGCTTCCCGCCTGCCATGGGTGAACAGTTTTTCTCCTCATGCCCTTCCAAGATGTCATTTTTGCCTTGCAGATGTGACTATGTACAGAAAACTCTGAAATCCACGAGCTAAAATAAACTTCTTTTTCTCTAAGTTGGATGTTGGGTATTTACATCCCAGTGATAAGAAAGTTACTAAGATTTTGGAGCCAGAGAGGTGGACATTGTTTGTAACACACCTTATCCCATTACAAAACTTTAACAAGTTGGTTGTGGGAGGAGTCTGAAAATATTTGGGAGAAAAGTGTCAGAAAAATCTAGAATGTTGTCAGAAATTATTTATATACAAGACCATACTCCTAACAGAAATGTGAACATAAAGTAAAGACTCAGAATTTTACCTTTGAGAACAAGGTCTCCATTAGCATTTTTCTCATGTGCTGAGGCTGCAAAGTTTAAAAGTGGTGAACAAAATAATCTGGTTTAAGAAATTTCAATGTAGCCTAATATTTAGGATGTGAAATGGGTATTGTGTGAATCATTTAGTCAGATTTACATAAAAAATAAGGAAAAGAGGGTCAGGATTTAGCTCAGTGGCTTAAGCACCTGCCTGGCAAGAACGAGGTCATGAGTTCGATCCCTGGTACCAAAAAAAAAAAAAAGAGAGAAAGGAAATAAGGAAAAGAAGGCCATGTAAATGTTTTCAGTTATATCAGAAAGTAAGTTCCTGCAGTTTTGAACCAGAGAAGTGCATGCTTCAAATAGCATTAATAGTGCATGATGTGGCAATTTATTTAAGGTCAACATTCTTATCTGAATATTTTATACCTAAGGATCAAAAAACAATAAAATAAGTTTGATAACAAATGAATAAAATCACATCTATCTAGAGCTAATTAGGCTTGCAACCTCACAGGAAAAAAATAGGAAAATGGCTTGAAAGCATCTCAGGAATCAGAAAGACCTGTCCCTTCCCACAATTAAAGGTGCAAAAATGTAAAACTTCATTTAAAAACAGAGCCCAGTGCTCCCAACTCATTAAGGTCCACAGCAGAAGTATTTCCCCATGTTCATCCATCCTGGCACTCAAAGTCAATGGCAGCCATGATCCAATATGGCAGAGCTACTTCTGGGGTCTTTGGCATTACTGCTGTGATGCTGATGATTCAGGAAGGTAAAATGGAAAAGTATGGGTTCATGGAGGCTTCCACCCAAATTTTGTAGGAAGACTTGGCAGGCCAGGTATCATACCATGAGAGAACAGTGAATGAAGCTATGAAAGGAAAAACCAAGGAATATAATGGAGTCCCCAGGAAGTTGGATCTACCAAGTACATGGAAGAGCTGCTGAGAAAGGGCCAAGCAAGGCATGGAATCCCTTCGAGAGGCCATGGTTGCTGCATCTGGCAGTGTAACAGGAATGCAACCACAACAGCCCTTTGGCACTTAGGTGTCACCATAACATGACTTGGGGGCTGGGCATGGAACTGTAGGATGCAGTGTTTGATATTTTTTGGTCTGATGTATTTTTATTTCACTTTTAAAAAATGGAAATGCTTACACTGAATCCTTATGTAATATAACATTTTGACTTGTTCATATTTCATGGTGCTCACAGCTACAGTTTGCTTTGAGTCTCAGAGGAGACTGTGGAGTTGGATTTTTCAGCAATGACAAAACAGTTAAAATTTTGGTAACTCTTAGACTTTATAAACATATTTTGCATAGAGTAATGAGTGTGAGCCTTTTGATGACCAGGAACAGAATTTGCACTTCAAATCTAAATGTTCCCCTTGCAAATTCTTACCTGTAAGAGAGCTGGCTGGTTGTGGAAGTGATATACACATAAGTGGATTCAACCGTGAATGAGGACAGCTACTGATCATCCTGTTAAAAGTGGGGCCTGTCTCCAAAGGTGCAGTGTGCTGTAGCCGGGAAGGATGTGCTCTTGGCACTTCCTCCTTTTTTGTCTTCACTCTGAAGGCCTTCAAGTAAGTAGCTTTTCACTACCTACACTCTTCTATCAGCCCTTCTTGCCTTGGAGATGCCCAAATGTGGGCTGAAATTCCTAAAAACTGTGAGTCAAATACACCCATCTTAGTTTCATGTGCGGAGGTATTTTATGTGCCATTGATGTGGAAGTGACTGGGATATTGTCTTTGTCTTTATCTCTGAAGCAAAGCTTTCATCTTTTCATAATCAGTAAGAAGTTAGTTGTGAATTTGTAAGATAAGAGAGAAACATCATTGTGGGTTGAAAACACTCTTTCTATGCTGAAATCCTTGGGAATGTCAACATAAAATGCTTTTGAATTCTGTCATGTTCTTCTACAGGTGTTGAAATTATTACAAGAATTTTGCCTTTTGTTTCTTTCATATGGTGTCTTAGATATGTATTGTGTTTGGATACCCTTACACAGTTTTGATAAGACAACTGCCCCATGGAGATTTATACTTTTAATATAGTATTGAATTCAGTTTGCTGTACTTTAATTAAAGCTGTTTACACTTTTGCTCATAATGGACACTGACCTGTATTTGTCTTTTCTTTTCTTTTCTTCTCTTCAATATTCTAATCTGATCTTGATGTCAGGTTAATGTGACCTTGTAAAGTAAATGTGAAGACATATTTTGGGTCTGAAATCTCTCCCAAAAGCCGATTTGCTGAGGGCGTGGTCCACATGCTGAGATTCTACTGATGAGTAGGAAAACTTTCAGACTTGGGCACTTGGAACACTTTGAAATGCTGTTTAAAATTCTTCATTGATCTTCATAGTGGTTTCTTTCTTTTTCTCTTCTGCTCTTTTGCTGGTTTAGTCTCTAGGTTTTATGTGTTTAGGATTTTACCTACTTCTTCTGAGTTGCCCACCTGTGGCCTATAATTGTACAGTCGCGTTTTACCATTTGTACTTCAGGGCTATGAGTTTTTGTCTCCAATTTTACCACTGGTTTTATTTAATCATTTACTCTTTTTTCTTAGTTATTGTATGAAAACAGTGTAAGTTTCATCTTGGGAAAATAAGTTAGTAGCTTCTATTTCATTCTATTATCTTTTAGTTAATATTTATTTGCTTATTTTTTCATCCTTAATTCCTTCCTTCCTCTAACTTCAGGTTTAAAGGTTTTAATCATTATTCCTTGAGGATGTTTTAATTTGAATCATTATTTATTTAAGCAATAATTCCTTAGAATAATCTAGTTACAACTGGATCATTTGCATTCTAGGTGTTTTCTTCCCATTTTGTTTCTTTTAGATATTTTTTTTAAAAATCTGCAGAATTGTCCTGTTGCCGCTCAGATCTTGAACTCCGGAGCCCAAGTGACACTTCTGCCTCAGCTTCCTCGGTAGCTGAGACTAAAATCATGGGTCACTGTGCCCAAATTCAAACTTTTCAAATTTGAAATATTCTGTTTAAATAATTTTTGTGAGTATTCTAAAATTCCATATGTTATTGATTCCTACTTTCGTACAACTGTGGTCAAAAAATACTTCATTTGATTCACTCTTCTTAACCATGATATCATTTGTTTTTCATCTTAAAATATGCTCTATCTGGGAGAATTTGTGCTTTAGAAGTATATGTATTCTTCTGAATTTGAATGGAATTTCAAATTCTCTGCTTGATTATTTTATACTATTTCCTTGTTCACTAATATTTGCTTTATATATATTTGTAATCATAAATTTTCACCAACTGTAATATTTTTCAGGACCTAAAGAACCATGTTGCATATTTTTACAACTGTTAAACTCAATTACAATTTAATTGACATAAATTCTGATATTTCCATTGCCTCTTGATTTCCATGTTATATCATTCTAATTCCTTACCTGTAGTCTGTTTATTCTTAATGCTAAAGTATGTCTTTTGGAAGCAACATACAATTGGTTATTTTAAAATTTATTTCTCTATTTTGATTTCTCTTTAATGAACAACTAAAATCAATTTCATGGTAGTGCTTAATATGTAAAGATATAATAATACTATAATTTTTTATGTGTTAAAAATATTGGAAATAGTTTTGGAAGTTTCCGGGTTTTTTTTTCATTTTTCATTATTCTTCAGGGTTTGATCTAGAATTACACATTAATTGTTCATTGATCTTTTGTGTTTTGCAATAGGATTTTGGTTGTAGTTATGAAGAGACTTCCATGTACAATTTTAAACTTTTTGGAGTCCCATCCATGTGGATTCCCACTTCTCTCTGATCAAATTTTCTGAGCTGAAGTGCTAATCCCCTCTCCCTACACATTTTCTGGTTTTTATTTCACAACTTGTACCACTCGGCTCATCATACTGGGGTTTTCTTACATTTTGTTTGTTCACTTTGTCCTGTTGTTTGGGATGCACATTTTGTTTGTGATTCTGTGCCCTAATAGAACCTTGTTTGAGTTGAAACTTACTCTTCTCTATTTGAGTATTAATGTTTTTCTGCAAATTGGGAAGCATGAGGCTTTTGTTTACCTTTTTGTCCAGGCCTGTTTGTCTCTTCTCATTAGCTCTCCCCATCCTGAACATTTTCACTTCTGATGCTGTGCAATAAACACATAACTCTCCTCCTCACTTGCAGTTCTTCTTCTGTTCATCTTCTGTGAGCTGGTCAGAGAATCCCTGCTCTGCCACAGTGTGGGGAGGCACCATCTGTCCTTGAGACCTCCCAGGCCACTCCCCAGCCTCACAGTTTGCTGCTGCCAATGCCAGTTGACAGTGAGCCTGAGGCTTGGGACCACAGGGGAGGGCTGGTCTGAGCAGACCTAGATTCTGTCACTTCTGGGGCCAGCCTGGATGGGGGATCCATGAGTACAGGCATGCTGAGCAGGGCTGAGGAGGGAGGGCCGCTGCAGCAGAGGAGTGAAGTACTCGGTTACTCCATTCTGGGACCATTCCAGCTGGGGGAGGTGCTGGGCCACCCTGCGGCTGTGGTTCTGCATGAGATCCAGGTTCCCAGGAAAGCCTGAAGCCACCCATGTGCAGTGGGTCTAGCCCGGCTCAGGCAAGTTGGAGCATAGGTCGTACATCACAGCCTGGAGGC